>WBMZ01003302.1:0-172583 GCA_013400975.1 Atrichornis clamosus
CGCGGCCGGACCTGCGCGCTCCGGGCTGGGCAGCGCGGGATCCCCCGGCCCGGTGCCCGCCGGCCCCTCGGGGCTCGCCCTGTGTGCGCACCGCGGCTCTGGGGCGGCCCGGGACTGCCGCCCTCCCGCAGCTGGCCGGGCAGGCAGCGAGGCAAAGGTGCAGGCGGAGAGTCCGGCTGGATCCCAGAGTGGGAAAGTAGCAGTACGTGGCGAGGGGAGGAGTGAAGGGGAGAGTTACTTGTCTTTGTGCAGCAGGAGCTGAGGCACACGAGGTTGTCCCAAACCAGGATTCAAAGCTGTAAGGCAGTCCTGAAAACGTGTGGAGAAGCATCTTACCTGTGATGTAATTGCATGTCTTGATCTCAAATTGCTGGCCCAGAGTCGCACATCACCCATTTCAAAGCCAGGAACTGAGACCAGATCCCAAGCCATTGTCTCATAAGGCTGTCAAAAGACATTGTCCCTGCGCTCCCCTTTCTTGTGTGCTTTTTCCCCCTTCCTGCTAAGAATCTTCCTTTCAAGTTCTTTTCCTCTCATTCAAAAATACATAGTCTAAAAAAACCTTTAACTGACAATGCGCTGGGAAAACAGACCTTGGTTTGCCATAATTAGATAATTTCTGAACTTTTAGTGTCATCTGGACAGGTGCTGAAATCTACCTCTGTCACCCTCATCATTGCAACTGCAAACACTTTGAGGCAAACCATTCTTTTCAATGCTCCAAAGATGCTTAATTATAAATAAGATGATGTCAAAATTTCTGCCTATTTTCCTATAGCCAGTTCTGGATTGAGGAATGGTCTGAGTACAGCACAAAATGTGGATTTTTTCAGCAGCGGCTTAGCAGATAAATGGTTTACACTTAAAAAGATTTGCAGCTGTTGTTTAAAATAAACAGACACACCAAAAAGAGAAATTTTGTCTTGGGAAAAATCCTGTTGTTCAGCCTGGTTGAATTTGTGGCCTCCTTGCCCTGTTACAGCAGTTGCAAATAACAAAGGGATGCAATTTATCCTTGGTGTTTACAGGACTCACGCCCTTCTTCATCCCACAAAGACAGTAGGAACTGAAATGCAGAATGAATTTCTGGATGTGTGCACCCTCATCTATAGGGCTGCTTCTGTTGACTTCCAGGGGCTTTGTATGTGTCTCTCTGTCCAGCCAGGATATTTTCTCTTCTTTGTCAGGAAAGTCTGTCTTAAGTCTTTAGGGGTTCCCTGTGAAAAACAGAAAGCTGGGCTCTTGGTTGACATCAGCCTGTGCAGATACCAAATCGCCATTAGTCTGCACACTTTTTCCTCGCAGGGACTGGCTTTGGCTTAAACAGCCCAGAGCTCAGGGGCTCATCTCACCAGCGTTTTTGTGGTCCTTTCAAAGAGCTGCTGCGGTCAGTGTGTGAAGCGGCTGAGTAAGCGTTCCCAGCCGGGGGCATCTGTGCTCGCAGCACCACGCGATGGAACAGGGTGTCACTGAGGCCTGCACGGGAAGCATTGCTTGTGTCATTTTCGCTAATTTTCAGCTGTTTGTTCTTTGAAATTGGGCAGATGGAAGCTGAAGAGGAAGGGGCAAAAAAGCTGTCAGAAGTAAACTTTGAAAACTTACCTCCCAACTACCATAACGAGTCCAACACAGAAACCAGAGTTGGTAACAGGACTGTTCAGACTCATCAAGAAATTGATAAGGTATGAGAAAGCATGTATGTGGTGAGCTGTCCATTCTTACACACTTTTTCTTCAAAAATAAAAACAATTTTGCGTGTTTTGGAGAGAAATAAAATAATTTGGAGCGTGTGCTTTCCTGATGGTAATTACTTTGGGGTTTTACTGTATCTCACTAGTCACAGTGTTAAGGACACACGTCATAAAAGGTTAGTGTGAAATAATAATTTATTTTGAAAAAGCTGCCTGCTAAAAACTGGGCACAGCTACAGCTATTACATGGGTCATAAGAGAAAGACCATCTCCTACTCAGTTAGCTTCCTTACAGTGACATTTTAAATAGATAAGGAGGCAGCCCTGTCATCTGCTTTCCCTCTCAGATTAGGGTTTATTAAGAGTGACAGCAAAATGGGGAAAATGGAGGGGGTGGGAGTGGGTTAATTATTGCAGAATGTAGGACTGAGAGTAACAAAGGGCTAATAAAAAAACGTACTTTGATATTTTGTTCTTTTGCTGTATCAGGTTACAGATAACAAAACTGGATCCACAGTTTTTTCCGAGACAGTTATTACATCTATAAGAGATGGAGAAAACAAAAGAAATCATGTAAGTGAGCACATTTTTTTCCTTTTGAAAATCAAACAAGTATTTTGGGTTCTTTGATCAGAAGACTGTGGTAGAGTTCACCTCACAAAATTTTGGAATGCCTTAAAGCACACAAAACCGTTGGGGTAAGCAGCCAAGAATGTTTGTGGTTTTTAATTCATTTAACTTTGGAATGTTATGAATTGGAAACAGTTCCAATGTTGTAGTTAACTGCAGTGTTATAATATTCACTTTGTCTGTCAAATGTAAATGTTAACTAGCAAAGACATCTTCACAGCCCTTTCCGGTGAGTGTGCATAAACCCTCAGGGTAACAGTGCTCTCGTCTTTCATTTAAAAATTGCCTCATAGACTTCTAACACTGCAAAATCCCAAATCATCTGTTCATGAGGAATCTGTGGAACAATATATGGCTGTATTTGCTTTTCATCCTAACACAATGATGGACAACTGGTTGAAATCTCACTCTGGGGAGAGGGGAGTCAGATGGGACAGTAAATCCCCCTCTCCTCTCAAAATGTGGCTGTTGAAGGATTCTCAAAGAAGTTTAGAAATTCAAGAATAACATGAGTAGTAACATGAGAAATTCAGCATGTACCACTACGTAGAAGAATTGTTAGGTTTCCTTTGGTTATAGTCTTACCAAAATGGATTTTTTTTTGGTGCTTTTACTAAGACTGGGCTTGCCAGGTTTCCTCTGATAGCTGACTTCATCTGACTAATAGCTTGTGGTTTGATTTAGTTTAACATGCTCTGGCTTTTTTTAGAGTAACATACCTCCAGTTCTTTCACAGAAGCAGCTCTGTAACCATTTTATAAAACACTGAAAAAAGAAAATATTGTGGCAGTAGTTCCTATTTTTAATGGGCATAAAGGCCAAATTAATGCCTCTTTTCTGCTGTCATTCTCTAAAGCTTTCCTTCTTTCAGCTCATACTTTTATACTGCTATTTAAGTTTGAAAATGACAAGTAATAAAATATAGCATATGCAAGCAACTTTTTTTTTTTAAATTTGGCAAAGCTTGTAGCTTAAGTGGAAAGTCAAGGTACAAGATAAATCACAACTATTCTAAACAATAGCTTGGTTTCATGCAAAGTGTTAACATACTACACAGTGCTTTTTAATAATGAGATTATGTGTAATGAAGGCAATCCAAATGGGGGGTTTTTTTTCAAGCAGATATAACCATCATCCTCAAATCCATTTTACAAAGGCAAATTTTTAACCTTCTTAGCACTGGAACACAACACTAGTGATGCTTCAAAATGTATTTGGCTTGCCTGTGGTGTTTAATCATTCTCCACAGCTGTAAAAATTATTTCTAAATTAACTTCCTCCAAGGATCATCTCCAAGTTCCTCATAAACTTCATATATCAAGGTACAGCTGCATTTTCCGTATGGGAAGTTTGCCTCACTCACCAAGCCAGAACTAATACTGTTATTAGTGCTCCAGCTGAAGAATTTGAGGGCTGAATACAAAATTTTTGTCAAACTTGTTGGTGGCAGCCTTTGTGCATCTCTGAAGCAAGAATAATGAGAGCTGATGCCGTTAGCTCCTAATCACTTAAATCCTGCGGCGCGTTATTCACCAGCATCCTCGCTGCAGCAGCTGCTGGAACAGAACTGCAGTTGTTAATGTTTATTTCCCCTCTCACACTCACTTTGAACTTTCAGCATGCCCATGGTACAAGCACCTTATTTAGAGGCTGCCAAGCTCGAGGAAAAGCAACCTACAGATGTGCTTGGTCCTCATTTAAGGAAAGTGGGAAATTAATTTGACTAAGAGACGCCTAACAGAGGTAAATCTGAAAATACATGAAAGCTTTAAACTTTAAAGAGGAATATGAGTCACTTTTAGTATAACAAGGGCGAAGAAATATTGCAGGAGCAATGCAGTTAAGAATTGGGATATTTGGGTTACAGCAAGACAAAAGCACTGCTGAGGAGAGATCTACCAAGTAGAAGTAAAATTTTGTCCAAAATAAAAGCAGATCTGTAAGCTCAAGGCAAAAGTACTGGGAAATGAGTTGCAGAAAACTTTGTGCTGGGTCTTTAGGTCATTTTTATATATAGACATTCTCATACTTGAAGTTTTGTGGTATGTCCCAGTCACTCTCCAGGCCACAGTCTTCACAGAGCAATAGGTGGTGGAAGAGTAATTCTCCTTCCTTGCTGCTTACTGTAAATGCTAGCAACAACGTTATACGTGTACAGGTGTTATATGACCCAGGTAGTTATAAAAGGACGCCTTTTGAGATGTGTTTGGAGGATGTCTCAGTGGCCTTTAAATAGATGTAGCGTATACTGTTCTGTGGCACACCCCCTGAGTACCCATCAGCGACGCGTCCACTACAACACAGCAGGAGGTTCGTGGAGTCGTAGCTGGGAGTAGTGACAGTCATTTGAAATGCTGACATCTCCATCTGGGGACGAAGAATTTGATAGCAGAGGCTGTAAGGAGCCAGCCCCTGGGAACAGGGCCTCTGTCCTGATGCCTCTCCCATCTGTAGCCTTCAGGTTGCTGCCTCCTTAGAACTGCGCTTTTCTTTTTATTTTCAACCTGCCAAGTAAAAGAAATAGACACATGCTATCACACGAGCTCAATTTTGGTGCTTGTAAGGAAGCAATGCTGAAAAATAAACTGGTTTCATAGGCTCAGTTTATAGGCTTAGCTTGTAAAAGTTAAGGATTCCCACAGCTCCTGCACTTTAGGTACTAATTTGAGTGGTAAATAGAAGAATTTTCCAAGCACCTTCACAGACCACCTGCTCTGAAATTTAAACTCCATATAATTTATTACTGCAGTAATTTGTAATAACCCTACAACCCCTCAGTTTACACTTATTTTCTGAGCTGAGTTTTAAGCCTGTGAAATCACTGAAAAGTTTTTCATGTGACATTTTTGAGCTTTGAGACATGACACAAAAACCACACAAGAAGGCGTTGCAATAATAAATCCACTTACTGGCTGGCATGAAATTCAGCACTGTAGAAACAGCTTTGTGGAAAGCAGGTTGTGCCTGCTCTTTAAATCACAGAGCTTGTCCTGCTGAAGCAGGTACAAACACACACACAGATTGTGCATATAAATATATATATATAAGCATATACACGTCCATAAAGTGCAGATACACAGAAACAGGAGGGAAAATCTTCCATGCACAGACTTTTCCTTTCAGACAGTATTTCTTCCTGGCTTTGCATCACAGAAGTATTGTCTTTAGGCTGTTCTTTGTTCCTGCAGGCTCGTTTGACAGTGCTTTTATGGCCAGGAGGCTATCGGTGTTTTACGTCTCCAGAAGAGGAGTTGGGCTGTTTGCCACTTCTGGCAATGCAATCCAGTTCCTCGGAGGTGCTGCATTATTGGGAGGCCCCATTTACATTCCCAGACTCACATTCACTTTCTCAGATGTCAGTGAGGACTGGCAGTCACCCCTATAGATGTCAGGCTTCAATCCAGCAGTCCTGTGCCTGTAAAGAGGCCAAACACAGGCAAGAGGTTGCTGGATGGGCATAAAGTCTGTGGAGGGTTTCACATCCATTTGTTCCTGGATTTAAGGCTCAAATACTCTATAATTTACTTCTCCAGGGAACACTGGTTAGCTTGTAAATTAATAGAGATGTTCAGTCAGAAGCTCAAGAATAGGACACAGCAAAAATAACAGCATTCCTTATTGTGCTTTGAAAATCAAAATGTTTTCTAGCTTGTTGACCAGACTTGTTTCAGTTGTGATACATTAGCCTAACCAATGGAAAGCAAGGATAAAAATCAAAAGGAAACAATATTGGTTCTGGTAAGATTTGCTGCACAAAGATTAGTTGCATTTCTTCTCAATTCCATTCAGAGTAGTATTTTCTACAAGCTCTCTCTTCTAATTCAAAGCTAGTGTACCTGAGGTTTTTACTTGTCTCTAGTAATTTGCTAAATAATAAAGCAGTGACTTCTTTTTAGCAAGGTTGGGTTTTGTGGGTTTTGGTTTGGGTTTTTTGTTCAAATTTTAATTGGAGTACATCTGGTAGCTTTCAGTTGTCTTTCTTGAAAGAGATTTTTGAAGATGCTGGTATCTGGGGAGAGTGTACCGGGGAACTGGAAGAGGATCGCGCATTTCTCATTTGAGTTTGGCACTGAGGAACCCACTCCTTCCTTTTGCTTGTCCTTGGTGGCACCGAGGCTGTTGGGGGCATGGCTGTGCCTTCTCCTTAGTTACTCAGCACAGGTCAAAGTTGCTTTGTGGGAGGGTGAGGAGAGCTGCCCTCGGTGTGATCCTGTGCCAGGTGCTCGCTCTTCCTCCGCAAAGGCGGGTGTGTGCCTGCCTGCAAACGCTTGTTTGGGACCCACCCTCTGCAAACACAGCAGCTGGTTACCAAGTGATTTCAAACACCATCAGGTCCTCAGCAGAGAGACCCTGTGATGCCAGGCCTTTATTTCAGTAATAAAGGCTGCTGTTTGCACCCCTGAAGCTGTGGCAGGGAGGACAGGTATCACCATGAAACTGCTTTTAGAGCTGGCCTGGCAGGTTCTGGTGTATCTGTACGGACAGAATGGGTGACATCCCTTTTATAACAGCCTTATTTAAACCATTTCTCAGCCTTTATCGTTGGTCTCGCAGTAAAGTAGTAAAAGGAAAGAAAATAGTTCCTTTTCCCTCTTCTTTAGAGAAAAATATGGCTTAAATGGTTAAGCTGTAGCACTTCAAGCTCCCACTCCTCTGCTGATACCCAGAACTGCCAAAGTAACTACTTGACTCCTGTTTGGGCAACTTGTGTATGGTTTCACCAAACGTGTTCTCAGCCACATGTGCTGGAGTTGCTCTCTTTGAGGCTCATACTGCACCAGGGAGAGTGAGTTCCTCCCAGTGCTCGGTAGAAAGGAAGCTTTGAAAATTGAGAAGGAAGCATTCGTGGAATGGAAATTGCAATTTTTCCATCAGCAGCACTGCAGGAGAGAGGTCGATGGCAGAAATTTGAAAATGCAGCGTCTTGGTGTTGATTTCTGCTACGTAATGTCTCGGGGAGGACACTTGTTTTGGGCAGTCTTTATTTGGATCCAATTTTTTTGCTTCATTTTTCACAGAACGTTTATTCCCTGGTGACTTGCACTCAATGACCTTTAACTGTCAATAGACACAGTAAGTGCATTCCTGGGTTGAAATCCCAGGAAGAGTCAAAAATATCTAAATCTGGTAGTTTTTGTATATTTAATAACTTAATTCCTTAGTACTCTAAGTTTGTTTTTCTCTTAACTGTCCAGCCTGCTCTGCTCCGCGAATAATGTCTGGACTAGTACAGTTCTCTTCACAACATCCACCCTTCAGGTAATTCTTAGTGTAGGAGTAGATAAGGCAAATTTACTTGTTTTAGAGAGCCATGGCTCCTCAGACAGTCAGGGTTAGGCATTCCTAACCAATTCTCAATATTTTAATAAATGACCTTTTTTTTCCTTCTCTTTTCAGTTTCAGTCTTGGCAATGTAGAATATGAAGCTGAGGGGCAAGTGCAAGTAGCTCATGAGGACAAGTAGCTTGTGTTGGTTAGAAAATGGTGTGGAGAAGGGTGCAAAGGGAAAGAGGATTTAGCCGAAGATGAGAATAATTGCTCAATTAGCATTTTGAATTGCTTTTATTAGTCTGGAGCATTTTCAGGCTGTGACTCTTGTGTTCTTGTATATTCTTCTTGTATGGCAGATGTGACGGAGTGTGTGCATATCTCTGAGATGTCATAGGTAATGCCACAAGCAGCAATTGCTCCTTAGTGATGCAAAGCTGTTAAGAGATTTAATTTAGCTCGTGGATGATAGGATGGCCTTACTGTCAGTCACAGTGTATCTAAACCCAGAGTTTTTGACAGTCATCTGATGTTCACTGCACTGTGGCCAAAATAATCTGAATGTTAGCCTCAGTGAATGGAAAGGCCTGCCAGGACGACTCTGAAAAACAAGTGTCACCTCTGATCCTGCCTGAAGAAAGTTCTCCGAGGAGGAAGGTGGGAAATCTCCGTGATTCCCAGTGCGTGACAACGCCCGCAGTGCCCACATCTTTGTTTACTAAATTAGTCCGTTCTGAGTTGCCTTGTTTTCTCTAGGATAATGCTGTGTGGAAAGTTGTGGGTCCACCCGGAGGACCAGGAGTGGGCAGTGTGCACCAACACCAGGTGCCTTTGTAATGCTGCAGCGGTGCCGTGGCCGGGGGCAGAAGTGAGCCTGCAGTTTCCATGGACTCGTCTCTGGGGCTTGGTGACCCTGAACAAACAAGCAGGTGGGAGCAGCTGCTCGACCTTATCAGAGTGAAGAGAAACAAGGTGCTTTTGCTGAGAGCTGAGGCAAACCAGGCAGCTGTTTTGGCTGGAAACACAACAAGCAAAGGTCAGAGAACACAGATCAGTGTCGCGGGTTTTTTGGTCTTCGGTAGTGGCTTAGATTTCCAGGCAATTAACTGATGCAAGAGCAAAAGGGTTACTCCTAATTAAAGGTATCAAATCCTGCTCTCGTCTGCATCAGTGGAAGTCAGAAGTAATTCAGATAACTTTAGTAATTTTACTTTGTTGGTAATGAAAAAATATATTAAAAGAGTGATTAGGTTTCCTTTCATATTTCCTATTAGTCTGGCTTAGTGTAAGCTGGTTTTTTTTCTGTTGAGTCATGGAAACAAAACTGTGTGTTTAGAATTGTTACAAGATTTGCCAGATCCTCATGTGCTACAATGTGAAATTTCTATTACAAACTCTAAAGAAAAAAAATACATTTATGCAAAATCAGGTTGACTGAAGAGCCGCCTCACCGTTTTTATCTATCTGGACCACTGAAAGAGAGAAATATTGAAGAGAGAATGATTTTCTTGCAATAAATTTCTCCTCACCAAAAATAAGCTATTACTGTAGCACAGTGACAGTGCCCAGAATGGATTCAATGTTCTAGGTATGGTTAGTAAAAGCACAATTTTAACCCAGTCAGTTCTCATGAAGGCTGCAAAACAGACTTTTTCTTAGGGTCAGTGCTTCAGCAGTGTCCACCGGAGAGCTGAGCACCCCTTCTGAAGCTCACAGCATTCTTGCTGGTTGTGCAAATAAATTCTGGCTTCTCTGAAGCTCTCCATGTGCAGGGGGGAATGCATCACGTCCAGCTTCCTGCTTCTCCCTTGTTTGCACACTGTTGCCACAACTTTTCTTCCAATAAGCTGTGCTAAGGGAGCAGTGTAAGTCAGAGGGTGGTTGTTTACCTTTTCCCTGGGTTGGGTTCAATTTTCCCACACACAGCACGCTGAGTTCGGGGATCCAAGGCTGTGCAATTGTCTTTCACAGATCGTGTCCAAGTCGTAGGGAGATATAAAAATAAACCATGAATGTTTTTACTTTCTGCCTCTACTACATAAATCTATTTATTCTAAGAGAAATGAAATGGTTTGGGTTTTTTTATTTCTCTTTCAGGTAACCTACAGTCAGGAGATTGAATCTTTTGTGTGGTTTGGTGGCAATCCTGTGATCTAGGGACATCTGTCAAGAGATCGTAGTATGGACTGTCTTTATTGAAAGTTCATCTGCAGTGTTTCTTTCCTCTTGCCAGACACATGTAGCAAATTAATCATGAGAGGAAAAGCTTTAAGGCAAAAGAGATTTTTTTTCACCGGTTTTGATTACATAACTTAATCCATTGGCTCCAGCAGCTGCCTATTTGAGATTTTAGCTGAAACCATGTTATCTAATTAAGCTGTAAGCCTTAGCTGGTAGGGTAACAACAGCAGCAAAGGCTTTAGGAAATACAGGCTACAGTACTGGATATTTTGTCTTTTTATTCACATCTATTATAAGCTTAGAATGGTTGAGATACAAAAGATACAGATTGATGGGTTAAATCTGCAGCTGGTTACATCTGTATTGTCACATGTAAGGTGGCAGAATCTGGGGTGGCTGGAAGGTTGGTCCTGTCACACACCGTTCCATATGTGATGAGCCTAAGTCTTATCTAGGAGGGTTAGAGTCAACAAAATCCGTGGAATGGTACTGGTTTTATACCAGTGAGTAGGAGGAGAGAGATTGAACGTGATCAGTGATTGCTCAGCCTTCTGTGCAGTACTTTAAAGTCAGGAAGATGTGTGAGATGCTACCAGTCCAGCTTGATGGTGTTTTGGACTACGAGTTACTAAACTAAACCATGGAAATTGAAGGAAAGTGGTGAACTGAAGTCTGTTTCTGTTTAGTTCTGTTTCATCAATTGTTTGGCAAATGTGAGAGAAAAGAAAAAATGAAAGCAGGAGAGAAGGAAGGAAAGAGAGAAGGAAGCACTGCAGAATGGTGGCTTCAAATGCATCCCCTTGAGAAATGCATTTCTGTGTCAGCTGAGCCTTTGTCTTTCCTCCCATGTGATTCACAAACAGCATTTTGGCATCTTTTGTGGCGTGAGTGTCTGCCTGGCCTTTGGAGGGACTGAGTCACTGTGATAGCACTGAGGGAGACCACACTGGGGAACGCATCAGCTGCCAACTTGTGCTTGTTCACCACTGCAGCTCAGAGAAACCTCCCCTCCACCCATCCTACCTGTCCTGATTCTTACCTTCATAACAAGCCCACTTCTCCCTTCCAATCCGTAATGTATTGCGATGCAGCATAATTGTTAAAAAGATAGGGTGGGGTGGGAGTTTTGGGTCTGTTTACTTGCTATTCTGTCTGGAAATGACTCAGAGCCTCTTTGTGAATTAATGTCACATGAGGGAGGAATCCTTCGAACTTCTTCCCCTTAGAAAGTCCAGGGGGAGGAATAAGTATCTTAGGGCATGTAGAGGGTTTGACATCATGGTGTCAGGCAAAGGGGAACCTTCGTGGGTTTTCTGTGTCCAAGATATTCCACAGCTGTCAGCAAGAGAAAGTTTTGATCCCAGAGTAGGTGTTTGTCTTGGACTTCACACGTAGTGGAAATCTGTAACACTTTCATATTGTTATGTCCCTTTTGGAAGGACATAAAGAGTGTGCTGAAGACCCTTCTTCATTTCTTCCTCATTAGAGTTCATTTAGGAAATGAAATTAATATTCATGAATAGCTGTCATCTCATGTTGTTGATATGCTCTACATACATGCTTTCACATGGAAAATTAAATTAAGGGAATAATAATAATAATAAAGACTCTTTTGTAATCCCAAAAAATGCCCCGAAGAGGAGGTCTTGAAGAAGTTCAGAGTCAACACCCATGACCCAGATGCCTGCTCCATCCTTAGCCAGACATTGATCTCATGTTCCCAAAATCCTCAAGTGCTGGAGATGATTAATTTTAATTTTCTATGCTCACTCTAAAGTCTCTGTTGCTGTGCTTTAAACCCCTTCTTCTTCCATCTCCAGCGCATGGAAAATAAATTATTCCATTTCTTCTACAATAACAGCAGTCTCTTACACAGTCAACTCAGCCATAGGCAAAATCCACTCTATGTGAATACTTACCAGTGCACTTCTGTTCTACTGTTGTTATCTTTGGCTGGCACCTTAAACACAGTTAGTAAGTCTGTTGAAGCTCTAAACTGCTCCCAAAAAAGTGTATTATATAAGAACAAAGCCCATAAGATTCAGGGCTTGAAATAAATTTCTGTGAGGGATAGGGCAGAGGTCAGCATCTTACTCTCAGTGCACTACTCTTAATTTAGTGATTAAGATCCGTCCAGCAGCTGTTAAGTGCAGAAATCTTGTTTTTCAAAGGTTTTTCTTTTTGCACAGCTGTTTCACATCCCCGCTGTGTGCAGCTACTCCGTGTTGTTTGGCTTTCAAAACTTTACCAAATTTACATAGTTCGGCAGTGAATCATGGAAACTTTGTAGCTGCCAGTGGTGGAGACAAGAGCCAGGCAGCTCCCAGGGAGCATCACTACCTCAGAGCTGTGTCTTTGTGTGGTTACTGCTACTTACAGACCATGGCACTTCAGAGCTTTGTAGCACAGTTCCACGGTGCTCCCGGAACCGCCACTGGATCTCGAGCCTTTGAGAATAAAACCCAAGATCTTTCAGCCCACCAGTGTTTAGACACTTCTTGTGGTTATCAGAGGCTGAAGAATTCTTGTCCTCCAGTTAACAGACCCACAGGTTGGTGCGTTTCTCTGTTAGGACAGTTAATTGCAAACTCATGAGGAAAACTTTGTTCATAAACGTGCATCAGTATTTTGACCTCACGTATACATAAATACATATCCACACACACAAATAGACACAGTCCTTTTCTTCTTTCTTAGCTGGGGAGCTCTTAGTTTCTAGAGTAAGGTAATTACCTATCTGACACAGAATTTGTGGGGGTTTTCTGCCAAAGTTGAACAGTTTTTCTAGTGTGCCTCCTCTGATACCATTGCAAAATAGACTGGGCACTGTGTTTCCTGCACAGGAGCATTTGCAGAAGCTGTAGTCTTGCCAGGTTGTTATTACTGAGGAGAAAGAGGGGTGAGGGAAGGAAATGAAGTGACTGCTTCTGCAGTGACCTGCTATGAAATTATGACATGGCGTACAGGGATTTTGACCAAGAGTGAACAGAACATGATCTGAGAGAGCATCTAATCACCATTTTCCTCATTATTCCGAGGCATTTGTCAGGAATCTTCTTTGGGTTTATTTTTTGTTTGGTTGGTTTTAGTGTTTTGGATGTAGTTTCTTCTTCCATTGGAGTCAGTTCCTTGAAGCTGTGGATAAGATGACATTTTAATTATTTCTCTTTTGACACTGAACATCTGATCAGTGACAGGACCACTGTAGTGTGGTGGGAATAAACAGGTGGTGTAGAAAGGGATGCAGTTCTTGCACTGGCTTTGGTGGTGAGCAGTTTTTTGGGTGACCACAGCCTGCCTCAATTAATTCCCTAAGCTTTTGGAAGAATATTAAGGCTAATGTAGCTCTGTTATTTCGCACAGACATATTTTGCATCTGTTTGTATTGCATCCTAAGGACAACCAGAAACGAAGTTTTTCCCCTTAAAATGTTTCTGGGAAACAGGGGAAAAGGAATCAGGTGAGATGTGCTCCATGGAGAGGTTCAAGGCAAAACCGAGGGGGTCACTTGTGGTTTTTCATTTATTAGTTTTGAGCTCAGAAGTCGCATTCCTGCTGAACAGCCACCCAAAGAGCTGCCTTTCCCACACTGCACTGGGATGTGACCCCTACCACAGTCTGCAGCTCATGTCTGCTCTTTTTACTACGTCTTTTTGTAACAGAAGTTCTTAATTTTACGAGTGCTGTGTACTTGGCAGGACAGCAGTAAGAGGTTTGTGCTGCTGGAAAGTATTACAGAGGTTTTGAGGTATTTCAAGGCAAATTAATTCGTATCTCATTAAAGACAAATGCATTATGTGCCCTGTCTAGACAACTGAGAGATTAGGAACTGGAATGCTACTGCATTTCAAATTAAGCTAGTAGTTTCCATAAAACAATATTCCATTCTATGTAATTCTGCCTTTTTTTAAATACATGTAGGATAAAAAACAGGTTTTATGCTTTTTTTTTTCCTCACTACTCAGCAGTTTTTGCCATCTGCTGCAGTAATGGAGAGCAGCCCTACATGAATCAATTGGTAGAAATTGAAACAAAACCTGGGGGGGATTTGTAAACACAGAAATGTTAACTCTTAGGAGTGCTCATTGCTAAGAGATGCCAGTTCCAAAGGGAACGTGGCACTTCAGCCACGGCTGGAATTGGTGAAGAGAGAGTTTTGTTTAAAGTTGTCTTTGAAGAAGGATTTCTGGGAATGTGGAGGTAGAGTGAGTGTGAGTGGGGAGAGCAAACAGACAAATCAAATGTCAGATTTGAATTTAAGATCAATGAGTCTGTTTTGAAAGTCAGAGAGCATCAGAACAGACTTGAGCATATTTTCTAGTCTGTTCTTAGGGTTTTAATTAAGGATTAAGGGGCGAAAGCAAAGCAAAATGAGCATGATTTCAGCAGATATTATATCAGCAGCAAAACAGTTTTAAAAGTACTGCCATAGTGAGGTCCAGAAACCAGATGAACACTGCCAAGGAAAGTGGGTTTCTGGGTGAAAGTAGGTGAACTCTGGCCATGCTGTTCTGCTTTCATAGCTTGAAATGAGAGATCCTTTGCTTCTCCCTGTTTATCCTTAGTGTCCTGTGTGGGCAGAGGGTGCTGTGGCCCACTCCACAGCGGGATACACACCACCAGTCTGCAGAGGCTGCCAAGACAGCCTGCAGCAGCTGCCAGGCCCCGGGCGTGCTGGGGGTGCAGGGTAGAGACGGGCACATCACACTGCAAGCAAAGCTTTCTGCTTTGTGCCTTTCCGTGTACGTGAAAACACAAGGCCTGAGGGGAAGTGCTCAGTGTGTCAAAACTGGTCCCACCCGCTCTGACCTGCACAGTCCTGCACCATCCGTTTCAGCTTTCTGGGAGCTCTGGCCCTGCCACATTTGGCTGTCACCAACATCAGTCACTGTTTGATTCTCAAATGTGGACAACAGCCATTCTTTGGAAGAGCCAATGATAGCTTGGCATAATCTGCCAGAGACAAGAAACCTGACATTTCTTTCAGCAGCCGTTGTTTTAGCAGTCTTAGGGCTGGTCTTCTATGAGTTTCTCCTCTTCTATGAGTTTCAGGTTTTTTGTTGGGTGGTTGGTTTTTTTTAAATTTTATTCCCTGTTGGTTTTGGAACAGATCCTAATGCCCAAATTGCTTCCAGGTGTTGCAGGATATTCACTGCAGAGTACAATATTATAATGAGAGTCCACAGGAAGCTGAGCATGTCCTTACAGGTACATAGCATGGTATTCTTTGTCCTGGCCTCTGTTGTTTATGGGTCCCAGTACACCCAGTAATAAATAGGCAATCCTGCTTTCCCTCTGTATTATTCTTCAGCACTTCCCAAACAGCATATTCCTCTGCTACAACATTAAATTATGTGATATAACATCAAAATGGATTTCAGAGAGAAGTACATCATTATCAGTGTGGCCAATTCTGTCTGTAAGTTATCTGCTCTACTCGTATGCTCTGCTGCACATCAGAAGCCAGCACCCTCTCCTCAGCTGATGCAGTTGCTCCTGCAAAGACAAAATATTCTGAGAAATAACTTAGTTTGCAGAATTCTAGGAAAAAATGGATTGTTCAGGATCTATTGCAACTGCAGGTTGCAATTTCAGATTTGTTCAGATTTGCTCCTTGTCCACCAACCATTGTGTCTCGAGCTAGCAAAATTACAAAAGATCTGTTGCCTGATTAAATAACTAAAAATAAATAATAAAAAAAAAGATACCTGGTTACACATCTGCATGTAAGCATTACTGAGTTCTGCATTGACTCTGGGTGATAATATCTGGATGAAGTAAGTTGGTTTGGAGTGTGGCACAAAGTTTCACAGAGAACGTATAAAAGCAAGCCTCTTCCATGCCAGGAAAGAAAACCACAAAGAGATTTTTTTTTCCCCAACTGGAAACCCTCATAAAACTAGAAAGTGTGAACTGGTGGATGACAGTTCAGTAAGAGGAAAAAGAAGGGTTTTGGTGTGAGACTTACTAGTTCAGGAGAAAGCAGTGACTGAAGAATTGTAACTTTGGTGTTAGGTGGTTTTAGCGGTAGAGAGTTATTCCACGAGCTTAAAAACAATTATGGCAAGAGAGGAGAGGGACAGTTGGAAAAAGTGACGGCAGGGAGACCTGGCTGTTTGCCTGCAAGTGGAGGGAACAGGAATGAAACCGTGTAGTCTGTTCTGGGTATGGTTTATACAGGGCATCCATAAAAGAAGCTGACAAAGCTACAAACAGAAAGTTGGCCTAACAGAGCATGGTTGCTGAGGAGGAGTGGCTGACTGCTCACTTGGAACCACAAAACCTCCAGCATACTGTATAACATTTGGATATTTGGATTTTGATCCAGAAAAGCAAAAAAAAAAAGGAGAACACACACACTACTGGAATAATGAAGTTGAAAAACATTATGATAATTTATAGCATCCTAGGCCTGGTGATGCTGATCCCTTAAAATAGCTAAAATGACTGCTTCTGAATTATAAACATATAACCTGACTGTGGAGTCATTGACTTGAAGAAAGCCAGGCCCTAGAGTGCGTTTGGCTTCTGTTCTGTGTTCTGGGTAATCAAAGTGTTTGAAAACATCTGTGGTGGCCAAAACGGGTACCTTAGACAAGGCTGATCCATGCAGAGCAGCCCTGTCTCACACAGGGCAAGAAGCCTCCTAAAGGTTTGATCTGGAGAAGATCTGAAGAAAAGGAAAAGCTAAGTGGAAACTTTCAGTAAAGGTTGCACAGATGATCTGCTCCAGCAAGTGAGATTAGTGTCTGCCAAAGAGCAGTCAAGTGCTTACTTCAGAGAATTCAGGGATTTTTATGTAATTCCCTTTTCCCTTTTTTCCCTTTTCCCTTTTTCCTTTTCCATTTTTCCTTTTTCTTTTGTGGGATGAATGGTACTGGCCAACGACGGAGTACAGGTGACTCAGAAAGGTGCTGTGACTTATTCTTGTGAATAGATTATTTCCAGTCGGGGGGGAAAAAAAAGACATTTCAGAGAACATGGATAATCACACAATTTTTAAGAGGTAGCCATTAGATGGGAAGAGAAAACACGCCCTCGCTGTGAACCAGACACAGGGAGTGCACAAATACCTCCGCTCATTCTCTGTGTTATCCTCACTGCCATCCCTGCAGGGTTGTGTTCTGGGGAGAATTTCTGGCCAGTCTGAGCGGGAATGAAAGGCGTTTAGACATTTGCAGCTGTGAGGCTGCAGGTGAGGGGCTGTGGTGACAGGGACTTGAGGGACCTTGCCCATCAGCCGGGAAAAGGAGGTCAAATGGGGTGTGGCATCCGTGCTGCCCAGGAGTACTGGCTGTGCAGGGGCTGCTTCCACGAAGTCCCAGGGATGTTGAACTTTACTGGTCCCATAGAAAGATGGATTTCTACGCATTTTTCAGCATAGAAACCGTTGCTGAAAACAACTGAAAACACAGCCATCCACCTAACAATTTGAGGCTGGAGTATTTAGATAAGCCTGGAAGAGAGCACTGAGAGAACTTTAGTTGTATGAAGAATCAAAGGAAGCTTTTTTCTTGGTTCCCAAATAAGAAGCATAATCAATAAAGAGCTTCTGGTGTTTCTGGAGAAGGTAAGGCGTTCTGGCAAATCACACTTTTATCCTTTTTTTTCAGGAGTGCATCATTGACGAAGACTGTGACACAGGGAAGTACTGCCAGTTCTCCACTTTTGAATACAAATGTCAGCTCTGTAAACCCCAGCATACAGTAAGTCCTGAATGAGGTGTGATTTTATGTGATCTTTAGAAACTCAGTAAGTTGTTGTTGCTAATGTCAGCAGGTCAAAATCGGTAGAAAAGAAGTTGCAGAGCTTCCTGCATGAGGGTAGAAGTGGATGTGTAGAGTTTTTTGTGTTGTGGGGGGTTTTCTGGCTGTTAACAAAATTAACTTTTAAGTTTTCTGTTCTCCTATGCTCTAAAACCTGAATTAAGCTCCTCCTGACTCAAGCTTGGCTTCCTGGGTGGCCCAAGGACAGTGTAAACAAAGCGTGCTGTGGGATGCCCGTGGAGTGGGCAAAGAGGAAATACTGTGGCAGCTCCTAAGGCTCAGCTGGCAGCTGGTCATTTCCAGCCCTGGCCTCCCAAAGGGAATTGCAGCAGGCTGCCCTCTTCCCTTCACTGACAAATTGTACAGTGCTGTGGTGCAGTGGGTACTGTAAACCATCCTCCCACACTGTGCGACTCTGTGAACCTCAGAAAGCAGTCAGTTCCTGTCTTTTGAGCTAAAAGTTCTTTGCAGTAGCTGTGGTTGGATTATCTTCTGTAAGTGACAGGTGCCTGAGAAGTTCTGGCAGTTTCTGTGGTGAAAATTCACTTTAGGAGCAGTTTGTTGGAAAAGGCCTTTTATCTGGCTGTTGCTTTTCACCTGAGTTCTGCTGGTAGCCTCTTGTAAAACTAATTCATTCCTCAAAGCATTTGCAGCCAGTTCAGTCTACGAGCAACTGAGCACTGCTGTAAGGTCACGTAGTCAACAGGATTGTTATAATCTAAAAGCACCAGGCTCCTCCTGAAATGATTTAAATACTTACTTATCTCGATAACTTCAGGGAGCTCTGTTGATTTCAGCGGACTGAGTGCTTGCTTAAACTCAAGTCCTGAAAATATGCTCATGTGCCACGAAAAAAACGTATTCGTCACATTTTATAAAATGTTAAGCTGATAATCTTTCATGTTAACATGGAATAACTAAAAATCCAGGCTGATATGACACAACGCCTACCCCACTCCCCATCCTTTCTTTGCAGTTCTCAGCAGAACACTTGTAGGATAAAGAAAGTAAAAATTGGGTCCTAGCTACACTTCTGTTGTAAAGTGAGCTCAGGCTGAAGGAGGTGGGATCAACTCCCTGATCTAGAACTTCCAGAATTACAAAGCATTTTTCTCCTTAATTAGCAGGACGTAATAGCACCAGTGTAGTCCTTCTCCTTGCCCTGTGTTAAGCACTGCCTGTGGGATCCACTGGAAAAGAAATTCAGATTTTATATGGCTGCCCAGACAGGACTTTGCACAGACAGGAAAAAGCTGCTGAAACACTGACCTGCTACGACTCCTTAAGATGTTAATCAAACTACCTAAAAAAGGAAACAAAGTGACACTTGGGCTTTATTAGGGTTATTTATGATGTGTGTGTAGTTGAAATACTGGGGCAATTGTCATACAAAGCCATTTTTAGCTAGACTCCACATTTCTGATTTTCAAGGAGATCTTTTTTTCAGAGAGATGTTTTCAAAGATTCTTGGTTACCAAAAAGGTCTGGTTCTTATTATAACTAAAAATGGATTTTAGTAAGATTATTTTTGCTTTGCTCTTTGAAAACAATTCTTCTGAAAAAATTGTAAATTCCTGACTGCATTTAACAATGGAAAAAATCAGTAAGGTTTTCCATTGATAATGTATCATTTATTAAGTTTTGTTTCCCTTGATTGCAGAAGAGAAGGCTCCATGGAGAACTTAGAGCAGCCTTTCAGTACCTAAAGAGGGGCTACAAGAGGCTGGAGAGGGACTTTTTACCAGGGCAGGTGGTAACAGAACAAGGGAATGGCTTCAATCTGGAAGAGAACAGGTTTAGATTAGATATTTGGAAGAAATTTTTTAGTGTGAGGGTGGTGAGGCACTGGAACAGGTTGTTCAGAGAAGCTGTGGCTGCCCCATCTCTGGAAGACTTCAAGGCCAGGTTGGATGGGGCTTGGAGCAACGTGGGATAGTGGAAGGTGTCCCTGCCCCCGGCAGGGGGGTTGGAACTCAAAGATTTTTAAGGCCCCTTGCAACCCAAAC
Organism: Atrichornis clamosus; assembly: GCA_013400975.1. NCBI lineage: Eukaryota > Metazoa > Chordata > Aves > Passeriformes > Menuridae > Atrichornis > Atrichornis clamosus. Next base: position 19,543 of record WBMZ01003302.1, read on the forward strand.
CGGTCTGTGAAATCCATACCACACCGTAGGATGTCTGGCTGCTGATCAGTTTTCCTGTGAATGCTAAGATTGTGGAAGCATGTTAGTGTAGAAGGAGTGCTCTACCGTGGAGGTTCCTGTCTGGCAAGTAGTTCCGTGTGCCCTTAAATTGAGAACCTAAGCAGTTCTGCTTCAACAGCGGGAGTATGTGACACACATCCATTTAAAGCACATAGGTGCAGCTGTGTGCAGGACCAGGGCCTGACTCTGTGTGGCTGTGTGTGATGTATGCCCTGGTGCTCAGGTGCCAGTGTCCTCACGTGCCCTGTGCCTTTGCCAGCCCTGCTCGCGGGACGTGGAGTGCTGCGGGGACCAGCTCTGCGTGTGGGGCCAGTGCAGGACATCCACCTCCAAAGGGCAGAACGGCACCATTTGTGAGAACCAGCACGACTGCAACCCTGGAATGTGCTGTGCTTTTCAGAAAGGTACACGAGGGGCTTGTCCTGTTCATGTTACCACACCGGGAGCGCTGTTCGGCTCTTTTGCCCAGGGAAAGTGGTCAAATCTCTGCAGAATAAATAGATCGTTCTCCCTGAGCCTGTGGGATGCACCGTGTTAACTTCATTATGAAACTCTGATAGAATTAGAAGTGAGAAACAGTCTGATGGGGTGCACACTGGTGAAAGAAAAGCCTATTGCACGCTAGAGATGAGAACAGCAGCAGAAGCACAAAAATTCACAATTCTAAAGGGGAGTATTAGGCATTTGAAAGTAGCAGAGCTCTGTGTCAACTTTTCGCACCACAGAGCAAAAGTAAGAGAATTAAAAAGGTGCAGAAGAAATGAATGAGCTGGCTGAAAGTGGCTGACTGACGTGGTCCCTCCTGTCAGCAGGCAGACCACCACAATCACACTGCAGATAGATTTCATACTCCAAGTTCTATGTGAGCCCTCCAGGGCATCACACCTCACAGTACTGACCAGGCAGCCAAGATACACACAGGAATGATGTCCCAGATTATGTTGTCAGCCCACATGGGAACTGATTTACAGAAGAGAGGAGAGAGGAGAAGGTCTCAGGCCTGAAATCAATCCCAAATCCTGCTGGTTATGGTCCCGCTTCTTCTACAGTTTTATACCCACTAGTTCATCAATGCCTTTATCACAGTTCACCTTTAGCAGCGACAGGACACAATCCCAACCACGTCCCTACTCCAGGGAGACACTTCTCCAGCTTTCCTCCTTGCTATGAGCAAGAGGTGACCTTGTCCCTTCGCTGATGGTTGGGCTGTCTGTCCCATCCTCAGCCTGCTGGTGGATCAGGCCACCAGGGCATTCCAGGAAAACAAAGGAGAAAGCTCCAACGCCATTTAAAGGTAAGGGGATCTGCTCAGCTTTTCCGTGTTAATATTGAGCATTACATAGCAGACTTGTGATGTTAAGTAAGTTTGGTTAGGGAGGAACAATAGACATACAGTTGTAGAGACAATAATACATATATATGTATAAAAATCAAGGCCTTTCTCCATCACTAGAGTATTGCAAAAGATTGTAATCTAATAAAGATACGTATTATTTATACAAAACTGTGGTAAACTATGGAGTATTCACTGCTTAATATGTAATCTGTGTTGAAAATGAGAAGTGACAGGTCATATACGTTGAAGCACACGTGTCTGCGTATACACACACATATATGTATGTGCCTTTTGACCAAGTCTGGTTTAATAACTTAAATTTTGAATTCTTCTCATATCTTATTCTGCCATATGAGGTGACTGAAGACAAGAGGAGGAAGGGAGGTTTTATAGGAACATCTGAAAGAGCTGAATTCCAGACTGAGACTGTGAGTTACTAGCATGCCCAAAGGACACAGCCTTCTAAAATAATTTCTTACACAGACTGAAATTCAGTCCTGTGTAGAAACAAGGGTCCCAAGCCCCAAATGCCATCAGACAGCTTCGTCTACAGCAGAATTACTATAATAAATTAGCTGTCTGAGTTGTAGTTCTTGTAACCTCATTATTTAGTCCCTGAGCAATTGCTCTGTATTTGTAACCTCTGCAAAGAAATAGGAAAAATAACAGTTTTAAAATAAGAGGTATTTCTCTATTCAGATTTTAAACCATTCGTGCTGCTCATTGCAAAGGATTCACTGCAATGTTAGTTTTCCTGGGGTTAGAATAGTGCTTGGAATCTCCAAGGGATGGAGTTGTGCTGTACTGCCTTGACAGTATTCTCTGGGTGAAGTTGATCTTGCTCACTAAGCATAAACTTCAAATGTCTTACTCCCACCTAGTGGAAAAAACATGGTTATGGCTCCCTAATGTGTTCCCTTAAAAAGAGGTCAAGCCTGTCTTTCTGTACCTTGCATACAGACTTAAAACACGAGGTCAGCTCAGTGTAGCAGCCAGCCAACAACTTCTCATGAAATGGCTTTATTCTGGCCTGCAGAGCTGCTGTTTCCTGTGTGCACGCCCTTACCTGAGGAAGGTGAGCCCTGCCACGATCCTTCAAACAGGCTTCTCAACCTGATCACCTGGGACCTGGAACCCGATGGAGTCCTGGAGCAATGCCCCTGTGCAAGTGGCTTGAGCTGCCAGCCTCAGAGGTAAGGACCAAAACCGGGCAGAAAAGCTGGTCAGAATGTTTGAGGGTCTATTTCTGTGGTAAATAGCTACAGCACTTGCAGATTCTTCCTCACTAGGAAATGTTCTGACACCTTTTCTCCTGAGTAGCATTGAAACGTTCTGCTTTGTCCCACACAGATGTGGCTAATTGGGTTTGGCAACACATTAATCTGGTGTGAATTAATGAGGCTGGTACTGCTTTTTAATCAGTTAGTACTAACAGCTGCTGAGATCTATCATTCCAATTTAATTCTCTGCCTACAGTTCTTACCCACCAACCTTCTATGTTAGACTGGGCTTCTATCAGACATTTTGCTTGTTTTAGAAAGTAAGACATGTTAAAGATAATTTAATACATGCAGTATTTCCTGTGCTACTGATCAGTTTTACATAGAGGCACATGTATCAAAGACCAAAAAAAAAAAAATCTACATTTTCTTGCACATTTTCTAAGTTTCAAACTAACCTGAGGAGCCAGTTTCCCTAAAACTAACTTATGATGTGCTCTCAGGCTTGATACACTTTGAACTGTGCAGACTTCTTCACCATCACTGAGTTTCATGGAATAGGAAACAGGCCAACTCCGTGTTTTCTGCTCCAAGTTAAAACTTTTCTTAGATCATGCCTTTAATAATTCTTTTAAAGGACAGCCATTTGCATAATCAGCACTTTCGCTGGCAGAAAGTGAGATCATTTCAGCTTTGCACCAAAAGCATTTTTAGAAAACCTACATTTTCTATGAAATAAATTCCCAAGTTTGCTCCTACACCACCAGCATGACATTAACTTCCAAGCAGACAGCAAAGCTGGGATAGAGACGTAGATTAATATTTCTTTCTTCTGTGTCCAACTCTTTCTACATTTTTTTCATGCATGAAGAGGAACTGGGTAGCATTTTGTTTCATAAATGTCATCTAAGGAAACAAGCAGAGCTGATCCCATCCTTTCAGCACCAAAATTTTAGTTAATGTGCCTTTAACCTCAGGGCAAGTCTGTCAGCAAGTGTCAGATCTAGTAAGAACAAAAACATTTCAGATGGAGCTACAGAAACACAGAAATTAATGAGGGTGTGAATAAAACTGAACTGTCCAGCTATAGTTCTCAAGAATTTTCTATCTGAATTTGAAGATTCGGGTAACAATTTTTTGTTACCTGTTTTTTTGAGGGCCACTGCTATTTTGTGTCCCAGGATCAAACATTTTGTGCTGTTAGGATCTCTGTGTGGAAATCTCATCTCCAGCTGACAAGCACGTAAAAATCAGAAGTCAGCTAGGGTAGATCTATCATGCATTTAAACATATTTTTACGTGGGGAGGGAACCGAGAATTTCATAAAGAAATTATCAGAGCACAAACTGAGGTACTGTGTGACCACGTGTGTCTTCTCCCAACAGCCACAGCACCACATCTGTGTGTCAGCTGTCTGCCAATGAAACCCAGAACACTGAGAAAGAAGATCCCTTAATCATGGACGAGATGCCATTTCTCAGCTTGATCCCCCGAGATATCCTTTCTGATTATGAGGAAAGCAGTGTGATTCAGGAAGTGCGTAGGGAATTGGAAAGTCTGGAGGACCAAGCAGGTTTGAAGCCTGAGCCTGACTCAGCTCAGGACCTGGTTTTGGGAGATGAAATTTAAAGTCCAAGCACCAGTTTAGTTAGTTATTCCTAGAATTTTTTTGTCTAGTGTCTTGCTTGTATGAACCCAAACACACACTGCTGGATAGAAGTGCAATAAACAAGGTCTTCAACGAGCACCCTTCTCTGTGCACCAAACCTGCATGTCCCAGCTACTGTGGAGTTCATTCAGTCCTCGGACCAAAGCTTCTGTCAAATGAGAAATTTGAGTGTTCTTCTGGATTTGTACTTTCCCCTTGTACATCTGAAATAAACTTCTTAGTACTTGTACTCATTAAAAAATACACCCAAGCATAAATAATTTTAAGTTCCTAGTAACTATAGAAGTGACTTTTGAGTACGGATGTTTAGAATTTTTGTTTTTCTAGGGTAAGAACCATTTACTTTGAACTGTTGCAGTCACCGATTTTAAGGAATTACTTTTTCCTTCAGAAAAGATGATCAGTGAAGCTGCAACACACACAGACTCAGGGTGCCACAGCTCCACTTAGAGCAGCACCCTGCACTACAAGAACACACCCTCGTGGGTGATGTTGATTTAAGGAGCTGGTGAGTACATACCATCAGCACCTGCTCTCTGCGAGAGGCCGTGCACATCAATTCCTTAGTTCAGTTTAGCAGGAAGACAACCCAAACAGCTTCCTGCACTTAGAGACTTAGACCCTGAGAGAAACCTTTTGAGAATTGGTTTATGCTTTTAATACACTTCATCGGCATAAATCTGTGCATGTTACAAGATGTGATTATTTTTGCCATCTTAAAAGGTCGTTGATTTAAGAAATCAATAGCAAGCTGAGAGGAAAATCCAATTCACCAAACTCCCCAGCTCCCAGCTGTCTCCATCAGTTTGCTGCAATGGCTCTTCCACTAATCATGAATTTCTGGGGTATAGGTTTCACCATCTGTTAGTGCACATGGTAAAACACGACATGAGGCTCCAGCCAAGCAACTTTTCATGGTGCTTCTTCCCAAATAATCCCTAATGCTTACGTCTAATTTGGAACAGTAGAGCACCATAACAGGAGCAGATATAAGACTGCTACCACTCTGCACATCTTTCACCACTTCAGTCTGTGAAAGCTTTTCAACAAATTCCCCAGGTACCAGAATGAATGTTAATAACCATTATCATTACAAACAGGGAGGATATTTCATCAGAACTGACTTTTAGTTTAAGGATCCCACAACCAATTCTCACACCAACACACACACAGACACCTGCTCCTAGAGTTCACTGAATTTACTCTTCCTTGCTATCCCAAATAAAATTTCTGTGCTTTAGAGACAGTCCATCTATACAAAGGGAAGGAATTAAATGTCATTGCAATTTTCCTGTTTAAAAAGATATCCATGAGAACAGTAATTGTCTGTAAATACTGCCCTCTGAAGGACAGTATTCTCCCTTCAAGTTCTTGATGCTGCAATCCCCAAATTTCATCTCCAGATTTTTGCCTCTCCAAATGCCTGAGTTTAAAGACAATTCATGATCCATTTGATGGGTAATTTTTTCCTCTCTTCCAAAAGCTCGAGGGATGCTTCAGCAGTCCCTATCTGGTAAAGGGCAGTTTAATGAAGTACCTTACCTAGGGGCCAGCACTCCCCTCTCTGCTTCCTTGCCCCCACTTCCACCTCACCTTTGTTGGCCAAGAGGCAGCACAGGAGAAAGAGGAATGACGAGGGAATTCCTCCGTGCAGTGCCTGGTTCTCAAGCTGCCACATTCCTCAGGATTTTTAGGTTGCAAGGAAGACCTGAAGGTTCAGTTATTGAACATCCTTTTCCCTCTGGAGCAGAACTTAGCTGCCAATCGTATCTGGAACTTAGAAGTTTCACTGGTGAGAAATTTAGTTCTGGAAAAGGAAACTCACAGTTGAAGAGAAATTTGGTGTGAATGAAGAGGAGGAGCAGCAGACAGGCTATAAACCAGTTCCTGTAACACTCTGTACATGGGGGGGGTGTGCACATACACACACACACACAGCCTTGCAATCCAGCACTACCTTGGGAAAGTCTGTATTTCCATAAAATAATTCCATAATTTTTTAAATGAAAAACACAGCATTTAATGATTAAAATAACACAACAGAATGAACAAATGTTTTATTGGCATGTTCATTGTTGTAAACAGCATCTGGCATGAAAAAGTTTACCAAAATCTTTTGATTGTTATAAATTAGGTGGTTTTTCCAAAAACTATGGAGAATTGTTCTCTATTGATCTTTATGGACCAAAGCAAAAAATTGCTGTTCCTAGGCTTTGCAATGAAATCATGTTGACTGCATCAGTCTTTGCACCACAGCCTGAACTACCAAGTTCGTACGTTGAGGTGTTAAGAGGTTGCCCAAATATTTGACTACATATAACTACGGAACCAACTCTGGGAAAAATAAAATGACTTTCAGCGGGTGGAAAAGATGCAAACTTGTAATAGTCTTAAAAACAAAATGTACAAAAAGTAGCAGGAACGGAACAAAAACTTCATTAACAAGGGGAAGTACAACCCTAAAGTACCCAGCATCGTCAAACATAAAATGAGTACAAATTTAAATAGGCAACTATACTTCCAAATGTACACAATGAATGTTGATATGTGTAAAGAAATAGCATGGTAAATAGCTGAACTGCAGTTCTGGTAAATGGATAGGGCAGATTTTATTTACACATTGAACGCAATATCCTAGAGCTGCTCATCGGCTCCCGTAACCTACTGAAACCCCGTTTACCTTACAACAGCACTTCTGCAAACAAACAACTGCTGGCAGCTTCCTGCAGACACCTCTCAGACCCCCTGCTTTATGGAAGAATATTCTAAAACCTGACACTTGCAGCACTTCCATGTCCAGCCCTTTCCCGCTGCTCCTCTAGAACCAATGTGTTACATTTACTCCAGACTCTCTGATGAGGTAATGCGTGTATCAGTGAAACAAACAGAGAAAAGGATTCTTTCATGGCCTTTGCACAGCTTTTATTATTAAGCTATGAGTATCCTGTTGGAGGCTAGTTTCACTAGCTACTATGTGCACACTGTCCTCAAAAATTTCCACTCGTTTCCCTCCCCGCCCGCTTTTGAGTTCTAATCTTTTATTTGCACATCCCTTTTAGCTTTACAGTACATTTGACTATAGTGCACAACATGATTCCAAGTCAAACAGGGGCCCAGCGGGGCCCTGCGCTGCCGGCCGGCGACCGCGCGGCCGCTGCTGGTGTCAGCGCTTTACACCTAATGAATGTCCTGCCGGAATGGCACTACACAGTAGTAGTGAACCTTTTGATTGGAAACAAAAAAAATTCCCCAGGGAAAATGCTATAGCAAGTATCAGTCTTGAGTCAAATCTTTATTTGGTGCTCCATCCAGATAAATTTTTAGTGCTTTTTCTTTACGTGGAGAGTAGGTTACCCGGTGTCCAGTTTTCTGGAGCCTGCTGCTTTCTTTTTTCATCAGTTCATTTCTTTGCTCATCTGTTAATTCCATTAATTCTTCTGTTTTATCCCTAAAATGTAAACATGTGTTAAAATTCAGATCCATGCAGTAACCATAAGTGGATTTCTGCATTTTTTTCGCTTGGAGCAACTTAGTAAAAACCACAGCTAAGCAGAATACTTCTTAGGGACTGCTTTATTCTGCAGAAACAGGCAACCTGCCTGAACCTGCTTTTCCAGCAAACATTCAGCATTCTGACTACAGACCCAGGGGAAGAAACAAGCCCATGCTCCTCCATCCCTCCAACTCCTATTCTTTACAGACAACCGTGGCTCTGCTCTGGATTTGGTCACAGTGCCAACAGCTGGAAGCAGTGTGTCAGCCAGTCCCTACCAGGTGTTCTCCCCAATAATCTTCATCAAGACTGACACATTATTAACCAGCTGTTTCCCCTCAACTCACATGCAATTATGAAAAAACACCACAGAAGCAATGTGTCCATGAGGTTGCCCACCCACAAAATTTAGGAGAAATGACAATATTCAAGCTGTCAGTCCTCAGATGCTGCCTCTGGGCTACTGCCACCAGCTGATCAACATTTTTCACATTAACAGAATTTTTATCATAACAGGCTTTTTAGAGAGAAGCCATACTAATTCTTCAAAGGTTTAACTAAACTCAGAAAATAAAATCCTTGCTCTCCAAAACCTACAGAAAGACTCACAAACTCCACAAGGTATATGGTTCTAGTATTAATTTCAGTGGTTTGGGTGAAAGGACTGAGTGAAAGAGTGCAGTGCTTGTTTTGTTAATTAATATTCAAGTTTTTAGGAAGCTGATGAGCACAAACATGTCAGCTGAATGTTTTCTTTTCTTTAAGGTAACAGAGGAGTATTTTATGTGCCTGTCGATTATATCACCCCTCAACTCTTAACCACGGGTTTTTTGCATGATTTATTATACTGTAATGAAATACCTACCTATAAAATATTACTGCACCATCATCACAAATGTACAGGGGCCAGACGTTCAACGTAGATACTTTAGGATTCCAGTCCAAGTCCTGGTGAATCTCTAGTATGGAAATGTCACATGGAAAGGTTCCTCTACCCTGAGAAAAAGCAGTTACTTAGTGAATACAGTAAAACTCATAATCACACATCTGTGCCATCAAGAGGTAAAAATACACAAAATCTTACTTACCTTTGCAAATTCTATGTTGTCTAAGGGTATTCCACTTATTTCACTTAGCTGCAAAGTGAAGAGAAATGGTGGATTTAATACTGTTCCAAAACAACATTACACAGTATCTACATAAAGGCAATAGACTTGGCAAATCTGGAAGTCAACTAAAATATCTGGAAGTCCTTCAACAATCCAAAGCATTAGTACAAAATTACAGTGACAAGGTACACATTTTTAATGTTTCTGAAGTTACCAGTGTGTGTCACAAGTGACGCTTGCTGTGACAGTATTTCATCACACTTCTCTTAATACTGAAGGGGAGACAAAAAGAAGTTCACAGAAACAATTAATAACATCCAAGTTCCAAGACACAAAGCACCCAACTGCCTCATGCTAAACCCTCAGGCCCACCAGTCAGCCCTCAGCAGTTTCCCTGCAGGACACGGAAGCTGTTTCCCAGCCAACCTGGGAGCAGGCAAAGCTGCAAAATAGGTGTGACTCAGACCCACCTCCACACACCTGCACTTCCTACTGTCACTTAAAAAAATAAAACTGCTCCCTGCACATCAATTCCAAGACAAGAAAACAAGCGCAGCCAACTCTTTCTTCACGTACAAGTGAGGAGGAATTCTTGACTGCACGCCAGAACCTGTGGTCATAACTTCATTTCTACCTGAAGAATGCAAGAAAGCAGTCCATAGCTTCATCTGTGTAAAATACAGACCCAGCCTATGAACTAACCCTCCTAACTCACCCATGCTCAGGGTCACTGATACCAGCATTTTTGCTGACATCAACATCCAAGGTGGCCTGGATGGGTATTGCCACCCTGTGATAAACTGAATTAACAAAATAGTCTCAATGCAAGACTCTCCTACTCCAGATTTCTGCTAGGATGACACAGGTCTGCTTACCTCAGAGAGGGTTCTGGCCTCTAAGCAAAACCAAACCATACTACAGCAGTACTTCTTTCCAACCAAAACATGGTTCAACCTACCTGATAAAGCAACACCACCCTCAGCAACAGCTCTCAAATTCAAAGATGAGGAGGCTGAAGGGTTTGGTATTTTGGAGTAACAAAACATTAACTTGAGAAAACACAAAGTGGCAATAGCTTAGCTTTTCACGTGTTTTTCGAGGATAAGGGACACAGGAAATATTAGGCTGCTTATGGATATGACTTTTTTTTGCATGCATTCACCTGAATACTTTCATACCAGACCATTAGGTGAAACTAGGAAGTAAAGTTGATAATTTCATGTGATAATAGATTATCAGTTCTTGGGGAAAAATAATAAATCACCATGCAACAAGTTTTCTGGAGCTGTGACAGCTTTGTGCTTCCCAACAGAGAACATCAATAAGGCTCTTGGTCACCATAAGAAACTTGCACCATGTTACACATTTTACCTTCTCTTTTAATTCTTCAACACTGCTGCTTTCTAGTACTACTTCCTGAAAGGAATCTAATTTCATCTCTGATGGCCTCCATCGTCTCGATAAAACAGCAAGTTGTGACATGGATTTCATCTTTTCTACTCCTAGGAAAGAAACAGAAATTTATTGTATTAGTATCACAAAATATCCTATTTTAAATTAGGGTTTCTCCATAGTTTACATGTACTCTAATATGGAAGACTGCCCTATAGATACACAAATTAAGTAACTCAGTGCACTGCAAGTAATTCACTTATAAAAAGGGGATGAGGAAGGGTTATCAGCTCCTTTAAAGGAATTTTTCATAAGCAGAATCTCCGAGAAGCCAGGCCATTTGTTCTTCTTTAGGGCACCGTTTTCCATCACACCCAGCGCAGTTATTCATAAAATATCTATCCACCTAATCAGAGGCTGACTCCAGATCTGGCATTTGCATGAGGCTTCCTCTGCAATCTGGTATTTATTCATGTGCTTCACTTCCTTTACCAAAATAAGCTTTCCCCATTTGACCTCTAGATTTCCCACACTAACTCCACACTTGTTATTGAAATCTTCTTTCCACCCACCACCTTCATCAGTTTTAGTATGTGCTGCCTCCAGACTTTTTATATCTTGTGTCAGGTTCCAGAGCTGTCTCTGGCTGACGAAGCAATACTGTTTATATTACAATTAGGTAAGAAGAAGTGATATCCATGGGCTGATTTTATTTTTAATTAGTCTATAACTTTGTAATTGAGCATGCAGAACTTGTGGCTTAGACATTTATGTCTAACATTACATGCCCGTTTTGCATGAAACTGTTACAGAACACTTGGAAGCCCTGTAATCTGTCATCTGTCTGTGAACTGGGCAGGCTGCAGAGGCCTAAAATTGTACCTCCAAGACCTACTCACTACCGAAAGTGCACAGCAATTATCTGAATCTAATAAAATTTTAAACTGTAAAGTTTTAACTGTAAAGTTTTAACTGCAGTGTGAGCTGATACGTATGTCCACAGAAATCTGCAGGCCTCCAGAATCTCCTGTGTTCATTTCAAATTTTGATACTTGCATTGGCACAATTCTGTTACAAACTGAAAATACCAGAATTGAACACAGATGCCAAAATGCTCGACTAACAGCTAAATAAGACTTCTTAAACCAGGTATGCTTGTGAAGAAAATTCCTGAGTGAATGGAATTCCCATTCCCATTCATCTATACATTTACAGCAGTATCTGTTAATCCAGAGGAAAACCAGCAAGGCCTATTTTTCTTACTCTTAAATTATGCTTTTGCATTTAGAATCAAAATTTTAAGTGTATATGCAAAGGATAGCTTAAGAAATGGCATATTTTAAATGATATTGAAGCAGAATTTCAGAAACAATCTGCTCTCTAATATTTAATTCCAAAATTGTTTCAAGAACAAAAGTTCTGTTCCAAAATGTAGCACTTCATGACAGAAGTGTTTTTTCAATCCTGTCTGAAAACTACTAAATGACCAAACTGCTGTGCTGGCTTAAAACAAATTCTGTGTATTATGTATATGCACACATAAACTTCAGCTAACTAGTCAGCACCAATACTAACTCAAAAACGAAATGCACATAAAAGTAATATAAAATAAATACGAATAACATATAGGCATTCCTACAGTTTTTATGGGCAATGGAAGCACACACATGCAAAGGAGTGCCCACAGTACTACAGTATGTCCAAAAGCTTCTGATAAATCTATGAAACAGTTCTCCAGGGGAAAAAAATCTCTAACATTATCTTTACTTTCTCTTGACACTAAATCATTACCATCAAGTATTTCTAAGAAGACCTCCCAATTGCTTGAAATATTGATATCTTCTTCATAGATATGATAATCCAGAAACACAGTGCCTGGATTCTTCCAGGTTTTCTTTCGTAGGCGAAACCTATAAATACATCACAAAAAAACCACTGAGTTTCTATCTGCTCATGAACACTTAGCACTGCCAGAGACCAAAACGGAGTCTTTTCTGACAAAACTGAAATACAACTCATTAATGCAAGATTCTGTTACGTTTAACAGGAACAAGTTTAACATTCTGAAATAGTCCTGACAGCAGGGTATCACTACTGGCTTAGTGCTGAATCATTCATAAACACAAGGAACAGAAGGAAAACAAGCCTGTGTTCTACTTCTAAATGCAAGGAATGTGTAGGGATTTAAAAGAAGAAAACCGTTTCCTAATCAGGGATTACCCACTTATGCTGAAGGGAAGACAGAACAGATCAGTGCTGTACACACACAAGCAGTTTGCTGCACAAGCAGTTTGCTGCAGTGATCTATGCTGGGCCTGCATGTACAGAGCAGGTGGCTTTTTTATTAATTGATCTGCTTAACTTTCTCCTTTCTGAAGGAAATCATAATTAGAGAGAATACAACGGATCAGATCTAAAGTTGCAGACGCGTTGCACCCAGGCAATTTTGTGTAAATATTATCCCCTTATAGAATTCATTCTGCGTGAGATGAAAGCCAAGAATTGCTGAATTAGTGTTGGTATTCACACACTGATTGAAAGACCTCAGTATCTCATTTCTGCTTGTTTCATTACTTTTTTTCTCCACAAGAGGAAAGAAATCCCCAAACACATTTTAAAGTGACATTTAATCAGGTAATTACCTGTCAATTGTCAAGTCTAGGCCACATTGTTCTCGAAGTTGAGGAAGCAGCTCCTCTTTGGACTGTCGGACAGTCATTCCTTTAGCAAAAACTGCATCTAGAAGAAACTTGCATGGCTGTGAACAGAAATAGAAAGAGATTAAAGACAAATTTCTTTTGAACACAAAACCGTAATTTACCTCTGTTTATGTTTTGTGATCAATCCCATCCACCTGGCAAAATGACCAGTAGAATGCTTCTCATTAACAAGGTAGGCAATGAATTCATTAAAATGGGGCATGGCTAATTGGTGTAGCAGCAGCCCTTTGGCAGGGCAGTCAAACACTCTGAATGCCTCTGCAGAAGTACTGCCTGTGCTGTACTGCTAACTGCTACCATTACAGTCACAGTCCAAACAACTGGAAAGGAGCTTTCTAATTAAATAAGCCATGTGATAATAAAAATGCTGCTTCCTTGGCTTTCATTAATTAGACATAACTGCAAGATTCCATGGAAGTTACTTTTAAATTTATCTTATTCCTTGCCTTAGCAGTTCAGCTTAGTCTTTTATCCATTATTAATACTTACTCTGCAGTTTTGTCCAAATAATTAAAGTGCATACAAAGTCAGCTTCTGAAGACTGCAATCTATACAGTGACATCACTTCTGTATTTTTCAGGTCCCAAAAGATGTAACAAGCTTATGAGCTGTGTTAGTGCAAGAGAGGCATTTTTGTTTCAGGCTTCTCTTCTGCACAGAAGACCATCACCCAGCTAACCACTCTGATAAGCACTATCTGAAGTACATTAATGTGACCAATTAGATCAGTTCAACATTACTGAAAACCACAACCACGAGCAAACACAGTTTCTTCTTTGGAAAGAATGCTATGTGACTGTCATGCATTTAAGGGAAACAAAGAAACAATTCACTTGTCCTCCTTTACACTGTAGAAACAGAGACACTTCAGAGATACTGTTGATCACATTCCAATTGCTTACTCGGAACAGCATAAACAGAAATCATCTCAAAATCCCTTTCTAAATCCAGGAAAACTTGCAGGGAAATGTAAAGAAACAAAAGACTTTCATTTTTTTTTCCAAGATTTCAAAGGAAAATGTTGGCCAAGGCGCATATTAATATTTTCCATGAATCAATCTTGAAATATTCAATACTGTACCTCGGGCTCATTTACCAAGAGTTGATAGACTTTGACTCTGTATTCACCCTTCTTAAGGGCTCTTCCAAGTCTAATAGTTATCTAGAAGGCAAAAGGAGTATCTGTTAGAATTGGTATCAAAATCAGAATTATGTTTTAAAACATGCTACTAAGACCAAAGCAATTATTCCACCTGCTGCAAATTAAGTTTATCTATACTGTACCAATACATTTGTAATGATTCAAAATAAATTCAGAATAACCTTATTGTCATCAGAAAATGATGAAAGTGTCTCATTCAGCCGAACACTCTCAAACTCTTGATTGCTGGCATAGACTCTGAAGACTTTGAAGTGGGAAGATGGAACTCCAACAAAAGGCTCCAAATGTTGCTTGAAGGCAGACAGTGTAATTCTTTTATCAACATGCACCATCAGCCCTAAGCAAAAATGAAGATAAAAATGGTATGAAACACTACAAAAAAAAGAAAAGAAAAAAGCACTCTCACATACAATTTCCATATATTCAGAGTTATCACTTGCAGCAAAACAGTACTGAAAACTCTGAATCAGAGTTAATGGCTACATTTCCATTTTAGCCAATGATGTTACTATAACCATTAAAAGCTTTGCTGTATTTTAAGCAGTTATGGGCAGACATCCTGGAAGACACAGCAGTTCCCAACAGCCCTGGTCTGCAATCAGTGACGCAGTGGAGCAAAGTAGTACCTTCCCTGTTCAGAAAGACAACAAACAGAATCCAATGGAGCAATTGCAGATAATCCTCCTACAGCTTTCCCCTGCCTCAAGGGAGACAGAGAATTGCTTCACTGTTGGGACTGGCCAGGCACATGCCACCCACCCACTTTTATTTTCCTTCCTGCCTCTCAGGATTGAAAAGTTAGGTTAATCCTGTGTAGGCCACAGGATATCACACAGCAAGCTCAAGTCTAGATTAAGGGACTTTTTCATGGAATAATTTTGTAATTAAGGAAAAGCCACTGCAGTAAGAAGAAACTCTGGAAAGTAAAGAGAATAGTTTATCTTTAGAAATTGTGCTTCTTAATGCATGCAGTTTGTACTACACTACAAACTAAGTAGTGATTATATTAATGTCATGACTCTCTAGAAGAAACTATTGAGAATATTGAACCGAACAAATAAATTGCTTGAATTATACTAAAAATACATAAAAGCTTTCCCCTCAGGATAATGGTTTACACAGTGTACTATGAAAACAGAAATTACTGCAAACAAATAATTCGTGAATCCAGCTAGCCCTACCAAAACAAAATAGGGAAAAATGAAAGTAGTTCAAAATTAGCCCCAAAGAAAAACTATGCCAAGCTAAAGGAGTAATTTAATCAAAACTTTAGTAGATGCAAATCAATTTCTTCATGAGAATTTTTTTTTTTTACCTATTACTAGTACATCAGGATTTCTAGGTTTACATGAAAACCTTTGTTTTTCAAAGTACTTATCTTACATCCTGCTATTCTTTATTATCCTGTTGCTTATGTATAAAGCACATGCAGGTACAGAGCATTGTTTAAATTATTTTTTTTACTGACAATTATATACTACTTAAGCTCTTACACTGAATTTGCTTGGATATTTTAATGTCATCCATATGCCTCATTGTACCCACAGTATTTCAGTTAATGAATAGTCAATATCAAGTATATTTGAATTTTCTTTACAGGCAAATGACTAGGATTTTCCAGGTTTGTTAGAGTAAATGGTAACAGAATTATGCTGTGTTAACCACAGTAAATAAGTGCATTCTGAAACAGGTGAATCATCAGCAGATGCAACTACACTCCTTTCACTGGAACACGACTCAGCTTGCTCTCCAGAGAACACTATCAATACATGTAAATAGATGCTCACTTGCTTAAAAACAAAAAAGCAAGACACTGTTCAAATACATAATCACATTACAAGACCAAAACTAGGCTAGATTTTTGCTGAACATCACATCCTTGTCTTTGCACTTTACTTTAACATTATAGTCAAGTTTTTCAATACTGTCATTTAAGTAGTAAAAACCACTGAATTA
Source organism: Atrichornis clamosus (assembly GCA_013400975.1). NCBI lineage: Eukaryota > Metazoa > Chordata > Aves > Passeriformes > Menuridae > Atrichornis > Atrichornis clamosus. The sequence continues at coordinate 35,660 of WBMZ01003302.1, forward strand.
TTTTAAGGTACTTCAAAAGGAATACATACATTTTTGCCCTTCTCCTGAACCTTCCTCTGCAGTGTAGGGTTCTGACTTAAAGTACATATACTGTGCTTCTCCTCTGCTCTTGCCGCTTTCATCGTATTCACTATCTGTTCCAGAATCTTCTTCTGCCGTGTCCCAGGTCTCCTTCTTCCCCTGATTTGCTTTTGATCGCCTGCTACTTGTGATACTGTGGGAATCAAGTCCATTAGCCAAGGGAAGAGGGGCATTGTCCACGTTGCATAAGGTATCACTGCTGTGGCTGGAGCTGAGGATGTCACTGTCCACTGAACTGGTACTCCTGTCGTTATTTACATCCGAGTCTGACCGCTCCTCGGACTGCAGATTTTCTGGATCAGAAACCTGAATTTGATTTTCAAGTTCTCTGTTTTCTGCTGATGCTGAAGAGTCTATTTCATTTAAAGGTGACTCAATGTTTTCAAAATCACTGGCTTCTGTGCTTTTGCTGCTGTCTCCATTATCTCCCTCCTGCTGCTGCTGTTGCTGCAGAGACAAGCTTTTAAGCTTCTCAGTGCTTTCTTCCAAAATTGCCTCTACAGATTTCATACTCCCTACAGGTCCTTTTACTCTTTCACAAGGTTCATCCAAGTTGCCTGCACCTCCACTAGACTTCTGATAGAGCGCTCGTCTAAACTGAGATCCAGGAGCTTGCTCTGGCAATGAAACATACAGTCTGATTGTATTTGCATGACGATCCAAAAGTTTCCATAAATGAGAGTCTGTATATGTCACATGACGGTCTAAAGACTCTGAGCTTTCAATAAATACCTGAACATAAAATAAGTGTTTTATCATGTAGTGTTATTTTAAACAAAAGCAACAACAGCAAACAGACAGGACAGCACACGTTACAAGAAATGCCATCAAGAAACATCACCTTGTATAAACAAGTTAAAATACATGCTTAGAAAAAGATAGACCAAGGATTCTGTAGCATAATAATGATTTCACTTTTCCTTATTTCTAAACCATGTTAAGACTGGAGTGAACTGCAACCAGACTGCCCAGCTGCAGTAAACACTTATGTTCAGAAGTGTATTCATAAACCACTTCATGTGCACCCTTCACTTGTGCGTAGCACTAGTTATAGTAGCAACGAGCCCCACAACTGCAATAGGCAGTCTGTCTCTATTTTCTTGTATAGTAACTTATGAAATTTTTGAACATATCCATGTGCAAGCAATAGTGCAAATTAAATGTCTCTCTTCCCTTGGACAAAGGGCCCTGTGTTGTAGCGATACTGTGATCACGAAAGGGCTCGAAGTAACCGAATGACAACTCAGTGCCATTGTAGAACTCAGCTATGAACCATCAAAGCCTTCACTAATCTTTCTTCATTGAGAAGAATTAATGCTGAGCTTAAACTTCAGAGAGAGGATATGCAAAATGTGCTATTTCTACTGTAGTAAAAAGGGCAATGTATAAATTTAAAATGTTAAAGTTATTTCTGTACTAAGTTACTCTTTTTCTGAAATGCATTACACAACTATTATTGGAAACACTTATTAGAAGTATTTTCTGAAAAAATAAATTGTCTACGGGGAATCTGCATAATCAAAACTACTGAATTTGAGACAAAAACCCACCCAAAACTTGCTTTTAGTTATGACATTTGTTTTTAATGAAGTTTAATACTGAGAGAAGATACAGTTGTTCAGGTTTAGAAAACAAATCAGGCAGACTTCATAGCAATATATCAATCTTTGTTCCCTAAGAATGGTTGACTTTTAGCAGTCTTCATCAAAAAACTGTTAACCTTAGCATTATCTGAACCAGAGTAACAACCAGATGTCTGATTCTCAATTCACTCTGTTATGCACACTTGGTTTCATATACAGCCTACAGTATTCATCAGCACCAGAGCACTGGGCACATAAAACCCCACACGGTACACAGCAAAATACGTCACCATTATCCATTATCAATTCTATACAGATATCCATGCCTTTTACAACACAACAGGGAACTCTACAAATACACAGAAGGAACAATTAACAAACCAGAGCGTGTACCTTGTTGCTTCTAAAAAAGCCTTCAGCCTTCAGTGTCTTGCTGGAAACGTTCAGAAGACGCAAGTCATTGTAGCAACGCTCCAACACCACCCGCATTGTTTCAGCGGGCAGGTGCACGGCCTGAAACAAGACACGGACAGTAAGAGAACCTGTGCACACCTTCAAACACTGACACCAGTATTCCATTTGTGACATGATTCACACGGAAAGCAGCAGGTTTGTTTATTGACTTAGAAATTGCAAAGACAACATGGGGGGAAACCCTCCCAAACCTGTTCAGTCCCAGTGCCTTTCCTCCACCCTTTGATATGTAGCAAATGTCAGTCTTTCCAAGAGGTCAAATGACTAGAATTGCCTGGCTTTGCAGAGAACCGGCAAATTGAGAATGACCAGTTATGTTAGAAATTGGTCTTACCATTCAGTGTGTGAACCAACTGAAAATAAAAAATATTCTTGAGCAACAGGTTCTGCACAGTGTTCATCTAATTCTTAATTAGACTGAACTCAAATTGCTGGAATCATGTTTAATAACAAATGTTATCAAGTTACACCAACAACTGAACTATTTTACACAGAACTGAGCAAGTACTATCTCTGTCTTTCCATTCAATGAAAGCAGTAACATCCCTTGGTTTAAGACCCTGTGAAAATCAATCTGCATCTTTGTAACAAGTGGCTACAGGGATGAAAAGCAAGACTGTACAAAGAACATGGACAGCTTTGGATGTTAGGTTTCAATTACTGAAGCCAGTGGGGAAGTTACACATTGATTCAGTTACATGGTAGCAGTTCATTAGTTCTGTCACCAGCTGAAGTCTCAGTGAAGTTGTTCAAGCTACTGACTCTGGATGGAAGCAAGAAGCAGACTGCTGCTTTTAGCAGGAGGGAGCAGATGGACAAGCTAAACTCTAACACCTAACTAACTGAACCCTACCAGACGTGACTCACAGTATGATGTGCAAAAGGTGCAGGCTCTCATTTTAGATATTTAAATTATGACCCATTTTCACGGTCACGATGAATGAAAGCTCTTTAATACAAGTCCTTAATGACTGTAAATTACCTTTGAAATTAGCTGTTTAAACTCTGAAACTGTTTGATTCAAATAAGCTCGCACACTTATTGGAGGGGCAACAGATTCAGACTTCAGGTCAACTACGTGAACCTTCACCATGACCTCTGTGGGGAAGAGAAAAAAGAAAACAAACTCACATATATATATATATACACAGAGAAAATTCAACAGGCAAAACACACAAATGCTTGTCTGATGTACTGATTAAGGGGTTGCATTAAATATATACAAACAGTGAGAACCTGAAAAGTAGTTTAATTTGAAAATTAAATGTTTCAATCAAATGTAATGCTAAAATAGAAAAAAACCTTCCAGTTCAACAAATTTTAGTATACCTTAGACCTCCTTCAATTAGAAACAAGTTAGCAACACAGCACACTACGTAGTTCTGAATACTGACTTTGTAAAATGTAGAACAAAGTTTTTCTTCTTTCACACATCATATTGACACTCTGTGTTTTCCGAGTTGTGTGTTTGTGCCATCACAGTGTAGACAAGGACAGACTAAAATCAAGTACATAATTACACATCTTACCACCAGGTTTATAGCACTGGAAAACTTGGTCAGGCCTTCTTGTTTCCAGCAGTAAGTCGAACATGTAGGTTGACTTGACACCTCCAAGTAATAAACCCATTGGTGTGTCCTCTTCTCCTTCATAAGATCGTTCTAAGTAGTCATGAAACTCATCGTACTTGACCAGACGACAGCAATCCAAGGGAACAGCCTCTTCTAAATCCATCAGCTAAATCATGCACACACAAAGCCCCCCCAGACATTTAGCAACAGTTGATTTGGGAGCTTAGTTTTTACCTTGCAAGCTAGAAATACCTCACTATGTGTACATCCAGAAATCCACAGAATTCACATTTGATTTGGCTTTAGAAAACACATACACATACATATACATGTTTCCAAATTCAAGAGAGAAACCTGCATCAAAATGCAGAAAAGAGGGCATTTTGAAAAGTATGATACAAGCACATGAAGACAGGTACAAGCAGTATTCTCAGAGGAATACATTGCATCTTAGAGGCCTGAGGAATTCATATCCACTAATTATCCTCTGTGCATCTCAAGAAGATCTTAACATATCCCAAATTTCTAAGTGCCTTACTGGTACTCTCCCAGTCAAAGCCATATGGCAAGAACCAGAGAGAACAAGTAGGCAGGGAAGAATTGATGTCTTCAACTTCTACCTGTTTGTGGAAGGCAGAGATCAACAGCAAATATAACAACTTGGTGTTCACTTATGTTATTGTATTAGCTATGCAGGAAGATTCTCAAGAATTCTGTTGTTACGTATCTAATACAACATTTTTACTGAAACACAAATAAAAGTGTTCAGAATTCTTTCAACTTGCTGAGGCCATGGTGAGTCTAACAGCAGCTCTCAGTGTCTGATTTTAAAATAAGGGTATGGAAGATCATACTGCCTTTTAAAAGGGGCAGGCTGTATCATTCCAATCAGCAATCATCTGATGGCTACTGGCAGGAAACTCAGTCAATAATGGCCAACTAGAACACCCTTAAAAAAAAGCAAAACAAAACAACACCACACAAAACTTCCCAAGAACCAGCCCCCCCAAAAAACCCGTACCCAAGCCCTCCAAACACTCTCAGAGCATTAGAAATTTAAAAACTGAAGACAAAACAGAAAAAACTACAACTAACAATCAAACTATGCTGTTACACAAAGCATACTTTGTAAGCTATTTCCACAGCTTCCTTCAGCGTTCTGTCCTTATGAACTTCCAATTTGTTCTCCATCATTATTTGTTTTGTAGGATGCATACAGAATAATTTAATCTGTGAAATACAAAAGGAAGAAAAATGATCATGAAGGCATTTTCAAATACCTTACATGTTAAGATTACATCTAATATAAAATATACATCTTTGGCTCTACTTCAGCTATAGGACTGTTTCTTTTCAGCTACTTAAATAACTGCAGATAGAAAATGTCAAAGACACATGAGGTATATACTTATATCTGAATCTTTTTGCAAGCTAGGGTGGAACTTCTATAGCCAGAACATCTTGTAACCATAGGCAGTGAACAAATGCTCTAAAACAAAATGCACCTATGAACAATGAATGTGAAATTCCTTTTTCACATAGAGACTTACACATTTTGCAATGACAGATAACTTCCTCATAAAACAATCACTTGATTCATAGATAGACCAGCTGACTGCCATGCTTGTAATTCAGTGAGGTCCTATTTTGTTTATTACCATTCAATCTATGGTTGGAAAAAAATTCTGCTCTTTCTGCCAAATAACTACTTAAAATTAGTTTAAGAAACACTATTCCACAAAGTAAAGGGTCCCAATATGAAAAGATTTAACAGTACAAAACACCTAACATGCAGCAGTAAGTAATTTGGAGGTAATTTTGCTGAGATCAACGGATGTGAAATTAACTAGTTTTGTTTTGGTTTTAATACCAATTCAAATCCGCATGCAAGACACGAATTCAACAAAAATCTCCGGTGAATATCTCTAAGAGATGCCTCCACTATGTACATGTTTCCAACAGGTGTACAATTCATTTGAAAGAGTTGTTAATACAAACACATTTATCACAAAGGAGTCCCTGTATTGTAGTAAGAAAGTACTGTTTACTGTAGAAACACTTCTCACTAGCACTGTATTGTTCCTCTATTCAGCAGAAATTCTAACCTTGCAAGTGTTGCGTTCAATTTCACGTTGCCTCTTTTCTTGTTCTTCTAATTCTCTCTCTTTCTGTACCAATTGTTTAATGTGCTCTGGATACTCGTGTGCCTCAAGAAACTCTGCCAGTAAAAACAAAGCAATAGTTTTTAAAAAACACAGGTTTTGCACAGTAGGCAACACTTTAGGCATTATAGGTATATTTGAGAGTTATCTTTCTTGCCTTTTCACTCCTCTCTCTTCTCCACCCAAATTTCCCACTATACCATGTCCTGTTCTGTCAACCATTATTTAAATTAAACTGAAGCTAGCCTCTTACTCCCCCTAATTATATTATCAGCAACAAAAAAAAATGCTAGTAGCTGAAGATTAGCATCCCCGTATCAGTATGGGAAGCTTTGCTGTAAAGAAATACACGAAGACTGATGACTGCACTTGAGTCTGTTTTCACAATAAAGGTAAATACTGTCCTAGAAAGTGAATTAGTTGATAATACATCTCAAGATATCATCTTTATCATGATAAAATAAATATTGCCCCTAATGCAGATTAGTGCACTTTATGGCATTGTTTCATGAGAAAAAAAATCAACACATGCAACACTTAAGTTTAAAAAAAGATCAACTTTTGCAAATACAGCAGTCCAACTTACTTGCATTTCTTGTCGGATCTTTCAGTCTATATATCAGCATGTATGCATTTGTAGAGCTGGTGGAGAAGAGACAGTTGAATTTATCAGAGAGGAGAGAATACTGGCTTCAGGAGCTGCTTTGTTTTTTTAATTTTTTCAATAAGGAGCTATGTCGTCTCTATCTTAGCACTACACTAACCAAGAAGGACTTTCAAAAATAAATATCACATTATTTTAAGGATCTGAAACAGTAGTCAGGGTAGTTCTTACAACTATTTGAAACATCTGCTGTTAATTTCAAGCTAACATATTATACACATGCACCTTGGCCATTCATTTGAATACACTAAAACACCACCAGAAAGAAAAGTAGTATTACAGTACTACTAACCTAGCAAAAGCACTGGAATAATAACCTCTGCTTCCAGATGATCCACCGTAGGTTTTCTTAATATCTTCCTGAGTTATCTAACAGAAGATAAACTTAATGATTATTTGAGAAACTTGCACTAATTGAGATGCATTTATTCTCACTAGGAAACATGGCATTACGCAATTAACAGACACAATATAAATAATTCTATTTCTTAAAGTATTTCTGCTTATTTGCTGACTACTAAAAAACTACTTCAAAGTGATGTGCTTCTTCATTTTACAGTGAATGCAAACATTTCTTATTTTTTCAAGTAGGAACTTCTTACAGAAACAATATACAGGTTCTTGATTGCAATAACATCTATACATGATAGCTGTAACACCGGTATCAGCAGGACAGGTTTAATAGCACAGTCTGGGTTGTCACAGATCTACAAACGTAATTCTCTAAACAAGAAATGTTCTTCACATGTACAGAAGGCAAAATTCTAAATCCAGCCTGGTTTGTACATGAACAAAGGCTTCTTTATGAACCATCCCACCTTCACTGCCAAGAAGAAGCACTCCTTTCCCCACCACACAAAAATACATAGATAAATAAACCAAAAAAACCCCAAACTGTAGAAATCAGTTAAGCTAACGAGTGAAACATATGGATATGGCAGGACATTAGGATGAGAAGATGAAATCAAATAAATGCTTGAAATACATATAATGAAGCTGGGTTTATGTACAGGTAAGTGAAAAAACACAAACCAGAAACTTATTGGTCCATCTATGGGTAGAAAAGAGAACTAAAAATATTATTTTTACCTTGCTAACATGCTGATCATTAAAGCTGTACCACTGATCATCACTAAAAGATTTTATACAGGCGTAATAATGGCCACCAGCAGCACTTCCAGAATGAACCATAACAGAAAAGAGCTCATATAGTAAAGAACTCTGTGGAGAGAAGAAAAAGGTGTGGTATGTATCCAGTAAATAAAGCCAAGCAAATGGTCATTTTAAAAAGCTTTAAAACAATGACACAAACCCAAATATATAAACAGTTGGAGGTAAGAAGAGGGTCTGTGTAATAGAAATGAATTAATGCAATAGGCACTGAATAAAATCTGAAATGATAAACATTACACTGGAGTTTGTAGCTACAAAGTTTAAATCTATTTACTATCACCCTTCTCCACACTTGCTGGTATAAAGTTTTTTTCATAGATAAATGGATGGAAATACAGGGCACTAAGGACACACCTCCCGTATTGCATATAAATTAAAATATAAAACTGAACAATACTAACTCACGAGGGTTACAAGAATATTTTTACACTATATAGAGGAAACAGTCTGTATAGTCTCAACATATCCTACATCCATTATTAAGATATCCAAACCAAAGAGCCAACAACATGGCCTGAAAGCTTGTTTGCCTTGAGAACAAGTAGTATGAAATAATTGATCAATGCTACTGCCAACACTTAGAAATGCCACTCGCACTACAGACACATTACAATAGTCTGGTCCTGGTCCTGACAAGTGACTGAAACTAATGAATTTTTTTTTTTTTTTTTCCAACTCAGATTGACAGTTTTCAGAACACGTATCAAAAAACCCTCTCAAATGGTTCAAGGGAAGTATAAAAGATGGCCAGATGTGGATATTAAAATGCAAGTCAGCCTTTAAATATTTATGAAAGTACCAGTTGAAGGCAAATAGCTTCCTAACAAGCCTGAATAAAAGCTACTGGCCTAATTTCAGATAAGTTTACTGAACAATACATGAAAACATTCTACATTCTGCAACAATGTCTACATTGTAGACATTACCATAAAACTCAGGATTTTTGATGAATTTTGTATTGGCAAGAAAACTCAATCAAGTTTATCCGAGCTCTCTGCCAACCTTTACGTCCCACAGTAGGATGACTGCTATCCTAGACTGACTTTCTGCTCAGTTCCTTTGTATTAAGATGATTGAAGGAATATTTCGACCTTTGGCTTCATCTATACCACTGCTCAAAACTTTCCAATTTTCTCTTACCAAGCTGCAAGATGCTTTTACAGCTAAATCTAGTAAGGCCTTTGACAGCTGGTCACAAAGAAAAAACACCGCTCACAAGCAAAAACAGTCTTCAATTTGAGGGTCTGCTGCCAAAACAAGTTATCTGGAAATTCTCAGTCTGAGAAAATAGGAAGACCTCTATTCTCAGGTGACCTTCAGATCAGTTGAATTCTTTCCTTTGTTGTAGGTTCAGTTTTTAGAATTTGAATAAATTCACACCTTCCCAACTGCTCACCCCCAATATCAAAATTAATTATATATTTCTCATTTACATTTGTGGTGGGTTGACCCTGGCCATCAACTAAGCACCCCTCCAGTCAGTCATTCCCTCCCTCAAGTGGGATGGTGGTGAAAATCGGAAGAGCAAAAGTAGGAAAACTTGTAATTGGAGAAAATGTTTAATAAATAAAGGAAACATGATAAAAAAATGAATAGTGCAGTGATGCAAAGGCATTACTCAGCACCTCCCACCAGCAGACCAATGCCCAGCCAGTCTCTGAGCAACAGCTACTTTGGAAAGCCCCCAGTCTCAAGTGCTGAGCATGATGCTACACAGCAGGGAATATGGCATGGAATATCCCTCTGGTCAATCCAGGTCAGCCTTGCCAGCTATGTCCCTCCTTCCAGCCTCTTACCCATCCCTTTGAAGAGGCAGAAGGAGAAACAGAGGAAGACTCAGTGCTGTGCAACACTGTTCAAACAAGAGCTAACAAGTTGTCACCAGTGTGCCATTAACATTGTTTTTCACAAATCCAAAAGAGCATCAGGTGTTGTGTTATGAAGAAAATTAACTCCACCAGAATCAAATTCAAGATTACATTCTTTTAAACATACCTTTTCACTGCCAGCTTTAGAAATTCTTTCTGCTGCACTATTGCTTTCAAGGCAGATTCCTTCATCAACTCCATCATCATTAGAAAAATCATTGCTCATCTGATCACTGTGACAACTGCCTTCATTTTCAGCTCCACTATCAGTGCAACTCTCAGTCTGAGGAGACTTCTTAAAAATAAGACATACATACTAACATTATACAACATCGAAAGTTACATGGAACAAGAAGTAACAGTGCTTGTGAAATGAAAAAATTCCAATCTGCAAAACAGTGAAATTCCTCAAAAAAACAGAGACCTCTGCCATTCAGCATGTGACACATGTAACACACACACCATTGTGCCTGTTAATGTCTTCAGTTCACCTCTTCAACCACTATTCCTGGGCTTTGTGTGCAACTGAATGGTAATTAGCAGGTTTCAGACTTGGCAAGATCGTATTTTTTACTAGCCTATTCCATGCACTACCTAAATTCAATTCAATATCTGGAAGTCTAACATCAAATAACAAACCTGTTAATCAGAACTGACTGAAAATATTTTCAGTCACAATCTAAGATTTTTTTTTTTTCCATTTCAACTCATTGGACCGAGTCAAGGTTTTACAGTAAGACTGATTAGTGTTTCATTAGCTTAAAAGCACGGTGTCATCAACACTATGAATGCAGCTCATTCAGTATATTCATCTCTTACCTTATCCTCTTGCCTCTGGATAATTCTTTTGATTTTCTGACAGTTTTAACTTTTATCTGAGTTCTATTCTCCCAGATCAATCTTTATTGTTATTTATCCACCTCTCCCAGTAACACTTTGAGAATATCAAATTGCTTACTTGGCATACTTCATAAGACAAAGGTTTGTATAAGGCCAGAAAAGCCTCTCCATAGGCATATCCTGGCAGTATTCCTCTTACACCAGTGAAAGCTAACAAAGTGACAAAATGTTTTCAGGAAATAAATTAGAGGAATAACTTTAGTCTTCAACGGAGAATGCACAAGAAATACTTCTTGGTTAATGTAATTGCACAATATGAATTTTGGTCAAAACCAGAAGAGCAAAAAGCCAGAAGATGGTTGTGAAAAATAAAATTTTTAAAATCTTATTTCTACAGTATACACTACACTGTGATTCAGAGGGAAGGAATTCATCGCTAATGATTTCTGGAATAAAGTCAGCATTCAGAATTTTGAAACCTTACATCAGCTCTTATGACCAACACAGATTCAGACCCAAGTTTTAAAAAAATCTTCCATTCTGGATTTGCAGTATACACAGAAGTCCTGAGACTCATGTCTTTAAACCACTCGAGTAAAGATATAAGAAATCTGAAACAAGTTCTTTATGGAAGTAGGAATCCCTAACTAGAGAGAGAACATGCTTCCTTCGCAATATTAAAAAAAAAAAAAAAAATCAATCCACATGGACAGATAGGAAATCTTCAAATTATAGCACCGCCACAGCTAAAGAACATTTTATGTAACTGAATAATGTTGCTAAAATGGGTTCCTAATATGGAAGTTTTGATTTTCTTAATAAGAAACTTCAATAAAGGAAAATACTTTTCTTTAAAACCAAATGCTTTACCTCATCTTCAACATCAATAAAGACACTCATGTCCAGCTCCTCAGGAAAAGTCATCCGGTCATTGAGTTTAATTCTGTGCATAGTGGTATAATCGAAGTCAAACCTCTTCAGCTGTAACGTCAGCAGGTAAGGAAAATGCAAGAACCGCAGACCCTAAACGAGACAAGGACAAGATTATGCTCCCATTACCAGGACTGGTATTTATAGTCATTTCTGCAAACCATCTGACCAGTCTTTACCTTCCTTGCATCACATTTCTTCTTACATCGTTCACAGAAGTACTGATTTGGGCCATCGAGGATCTCGGGCTGGATGAAAGCATGCAGTGCTTCTTCCTAAGGACACAAACATGTTACCCGATTTTTAAAGAGTGTTTATTGTGTAGGAATAAATCAGAATAATACATTTACAGTAAGACTGCAAACACATACAAACACTTCAATTAAATCTACCACCAAAATTTGACATAAACTTTGGTACAGACACCATGTTCAGGTAAACATAACCAGAAACCAACCTTTCTACCCAACCCAAGGTAAACAGTAAAACCACATTTACTGTTAACTATATCTCATTCACTATTTGATGAATCCCAATTATTTTTGTTTTAATAAACAAGTTGCATTTACCCCTGTTACCTTGCACATCACATTTAGTCATGTCTGTAGAGTCATCTGCTGTGAAAACAAGCTTATTTTTTAACCCTGCTTTGTCACTGTTCTCCCAGAATTTTGAGATGCTTCTGCATTTCTAAAGGAATTTTTCCCATGAGATACAATCCAATATTTACAGGGGGAAGGAGGAATTGGAAGAAAAAAATGTTACTCAGTTCCTCAGAGCCCTGTATGAAGACAGCCTTAGTCCTGGTTCTACAAAGGATCTTAGCAAACTACATTTGAAGATACTATTTTTAAGTGAAAGGTGGGGAAAGGAGAGAGGGAGAGTATTTGAGTTTTGCTTCCAAAGGAGTGAGAATCATATATGGCCATCTGCTACAAAAAGAGAACTAGTTTCCTAGCTTAACCTTATAAAGCAACTAATCAGTAACTGGAATTTTGTCCTCTGACAGCTGACTAGTTTGGGGTAGTTCAAAAAAACCAAAAGTTCTGTCACTAATGCTTAGATCCAGGACTTCAACGAATTCTATTCTGCTCCTCTCTATAGCAAGCAATATTCAAAATACAACCAAATCGATCATTACTCCTCCTCCTAATATAATTTGCCACAATGACACTGCACATTAAGTTGGATATACTTGAGAACAAACTTGATCAAACAAAATTCACTAAAAATATTGAGATGGGTTCAGTGAAGAATCTTACCCAGAGATTTTAAAAGTTAAAACCTATAACCCAGGCAGCTTGCAAGACAATAGGCTCTGGGTTTCTGAACTCCAAGGGGAACCCAAAAGTTCTCTGTTCACCCATGGAGGCAAAAGCAAATACAACTTGCCCATTTACACATTCAGTTTAAAGCAAATATGATCAACAGAAACAATGTTTTAAAAATCATGATCTCTTTATGAAGGGCTGTGGCTGTTCCCCTGAAGTCTGAATAAGTAAGAAAGGGCATAACTGGGCAGGGTAAACTCACCAATTGTAATGTGGCTGGCAAAGAAGTTAAGACTGATATCTAATTGGCAAGTCTCACTTTGGGACCAAAGCAAGGATATATGCCAAGTTCTTCAAAATGCCCCCAGTTCTTCCCTTCTCTTTTCTCTCCAAGAACTGAAGAAAGCAGCAAGAACAACAACAAAGCAAATATTTTGCTAAAGCTCTGTTGCTGATCTAGGAGAAAGGACTTTTTCAAAAGGACTCTTCCAGATGACAACTATTCACATATGAAAAACCTGCCAAACTCAATAGAACAACTGTACAATGAAGGCAGTCACCTCAATTTACCATTTCTTGACCAGTCAGAAAAACCTTTGAACAGCCCTGAAATCACAGCTCTTGGGCAGAGAGACTCTCTAGACACGTGAAAACCTTTTAGAGTCTGAACTGAACTTCTGTCTATGTCTTTACTTCCTAAATGCTACAGAGGCTGAGATGCTTTTTACTCAAGGGCCACAAATAGCTAATATTTAGTAAGATTATGCACTGAAATGTGAGGACTCTCATTCTATAATGTAAGAAACAAAACTGAACAAGTTATACCCTGCTTTAAAAGAAAGGGGAAGAAATGCATTACTGCATTTTGACTATTATTCAGAACTATTTCAATGAAACAAAAAAGTTAATGGCCCACACAGAAAGCATGAATCAGAAAACATCACATAATGGCATAATAATGACAGCGACAGAACTCTCTCTTTTGAGTCAAATGCCAGCTAAGGCCAAAAAAATATTATGAGTGTAAGAAAAAAATTGCAGTTCATGTATCAACATGAAAATAAATGGGATCGTACAAAGGATGGGACATAAATGATTGTGTAATGCTTATGTAGACTCATGTGATATGCAATTTAACAAGGAAACACACTATAAATTTTTCTATAAGGCAAAAAGCTTTAGACCCCGAAAAATGCAATAAAGTATTATTACATTACTCTTGAGGTTTCACTGCTTACCACACATAGTGAGCTGTGCTTTGAAAGGCCTGATTAAAACTCCTGGGAACTTCTTTACTTCTGAGCTACATAAAGAGCCATGTATTTTTCAATCCTTGTACAATGACCATTGCTGTTCCCCAGGCTTTCTCTTTGCCTTCTACACAATCTTTACACCAAAGTTAGTTTTGCTGATTAGGATGTTTCTTCATACAATTCCTGTTCTAGTGCCATTCACTATTTTTTGCTCTGACAGTTTACTCAGCAAAACCAGTGACAAAGCTTCTAAGCTGCACAACCTATCACAAAACATTCCCCACTGCCCTACAGCTCCACTGTAAGAGTCCATGTTACAAGTTATCTTCAAAGAGGTAACTCTCATGTAACCTTGGAGTTACTAAGCATTTCCCTGTACACACGTTTCAAAATAAAGCATAAATGATCAAGCTATAGATTAGGATGACAAAAGGTATTTAACATTCTTTCTAGTTCAAAGAATCAAAAGAACAATGCTGAAAGAAACTTCTGGAGATTATCTGATCCTTACCCCTTGCTCAGATCAGGTCCAACTTAAAGCACATTGCTCAGAGCCTTGTCCAGCCAAGTTCTGAGTGTATCCCATTCTCAATATTCTGAGATTTCTATCACTTATCCTACTAAAATGTCATAATTCAAACTAATTATTGTCTGACTTAAGAGAGGTACTTCAGACAACCTTCTCTCCATAAAAAATGCCTTATGATGTAGTCAGTAGTTTGACAGGCATCACACCGCAAACATTTGTAAATGTGAAAAGGTGTAAAACCTGTGAATAGGAGCAGTAGAATCTTTATGAAAAGTTACACAACAAATGGCATTTAGGCAAAATTGCTCCTGGAAAAAAACTAGAAACTAACTGCCATCTCAGATTTTCAGAGCTCATCAGTTTTCCCATGTTCAAAGAGTATGTTCAACTAAAAATACAAGGCCTCATTGTTACAGATCTAGCTTTAAAAAAAGAAAAGGAAATATCACATCATCCATATTCTGCCTTCAACAGTTTGGCAAGGACACCACCAATTAAGTTCACAGAGAAGACCAAATTAATTTCTGCCTAAGAAAAGACTACTTCTATACATACTTATACCCTCAAAGGAAAAGCTAACATACAAAAGATCTGGAAAACTAACACTTAACAAAACACAACAGTGCTTGTTACATCTCCAGAATATTTGTATCATTACTAGTCTTCTGGTATTACAAATCAACTTTCACTGGGTTTTAGTAACATAATTTCAGCATCACTGCTAGTTCCCAGTTGCATCTACTTTTCTCTCAGCTGTTTATCTTGTAAAATTTTTCAGATTTTTTTTTTTACTGCAAAACATTTCAACTTATGTTTAATGCTGTTAAATTCAGGCATCTATACAAAAGATACCAGTACCTACAAAAATCAGTATGTGAACTGTTGCTCCTGTTTACCTCCCTGAAATAAGCTGTATGTTTTTATGCTTAGATTTCTACTGACCTCAAGAAAAGCCTGATTCAGGTTTTTTTGACACCATGTCCTTGAACAAAGCAGACAGCCTAAGTACTGCTTCATAAACCATCTTGAGTTACATACTGACAACATCTCAGCGCCCCAGAGCTGCCCTAATAAGTTTGGAGCTATGCAGTTTTATTACATGAAGTTAGGGGATAGAGTAGAGAATCAGAAGAAAAACCTCCAAATGCAAACTTTAGGACCACTCTAAAGAATTTCAGAATTAGTTCATATTAGAAAATAAAGCAAGTATAACATTATCCTTCCCAGTACTTTAATGTTCCCATCTATTGAGAAGTAGTACACGTATACTTATAAATAAATGCAACATTTCAAGTATCTACATTTCTTTGGTAGTACACAATGTCAAACAGTGGGATAATACTCTTTATATGGCATTCTACAGATTAACCTTACTTAAGGCTCATCCATCCATCCTCTCTTATTAGAAAGTAATGGAAAATCACTTACCTCTAACTAGAGTTCTTTGAAGGTAGTATCCTCCTTAGATCCCCTATCTTGGGTTGTGTCGCCTGCTGCAAGTTCCCTCAGGAGCTGACTAGCAAGGTCTAAAAAGTTTTACATTCCCTTCTATAAGCCCTATTAGCGCATGTGTGAAGTTTTTGTTCTCTCACTCAGACCCTTTTGCCTAAACCTACTAAATCACCATCATCTATGGATCAATGGAGGATACTACCTTCAGAGAATTCCATTTAGAAACAGGCGATTTTTCCCTTCTCCAAAAGCAAGTATCCTCCATATCTCCCCACTGTTGAAGACTACAAAACTAAAAATTACATCTGCTATAGGTAATACAAATGCAGGGAGGAGAATCAACTGAATATAATCAGAATTGAAAAAGTTCAAAAATTGAAGCACCAATACAAGTTTCAACCGTGTAAGTTTGTATAATAAAAAAATCTTTAAACTATTTTCCTAAGTGTAATAAACCCAGTTAATGCTGATTTACAGGAAAAATATCAAATACTACTAAAAGTAATCTGATATTTAAGATTTTATTTGTTCAAGTTTTCTCTGTTTTTATGAATAGACTTTTTTTTAGCATTCCACTAAAGACTTGTCTACTGAAGAAAAAATCTTTCAATTTGAGACACAAGTACAATGCATTGTTAAATGCAGAATACAACTACATGAACTAAATAGATCATAAAAATCTCATTATTGAATAGAAATTACAACAAATAAAATTTGTTTCAGGGAATTACGCTAGAAATTAGCTTTAAAAAGTAAAAAGGGAAGCCATCTGTATAAAATATCGGTCTGTGTCCAGACAGCTTCAATTAGCTGGATAGTTCCAGAAAATTTTAATGCAATCCTTTAAAGAATTAAAAGGACTTTACTGACTTGAATCCTTTTTCCAAGGCCAATGTGCCCCACCTTTACTACTTCTCAAGATTTATATTTATAGTTTCAAAGTATGAAATACTTTGAACCTACACTGCAGTTCAAATTAATTCTAAGAATTCTTAACAGAATTAATGTTAAGAATTATGAACTATTAGTGCTTTAAAAATATTGCCAGCACACTAAATACATAACCAAAAATCCTTACTATATAATAAATAAGCCAATTACACAAGTGTTTGTTTAAAATAACCTTTACTGAAAGACTTGTTTGATTTATTCTTATTCTTTCTCACAACTCCATCCACAGAACAGGCATCCTAAGCCACAACCATGGAATGTCACAGTTTGTAATTACTTTTTTCAGGGGGTGGAAAAGATAAAACAAAAGAACTTCCACAGATTTACTAAGCAATAGATATGCTTGCCAGCATCAGTAGTGCTGGCGAGCAAAAGTGACCACAAACACTGATGTATCACAGGATTTTTTTATCATCATCAAATTGCTTATTAAAAGGATATTGCATTTAAGAAGTGAACTTTAAAAAGCACAGCAACAACATGGCAATTAAAGTAAAAATTTTATGTCAATGTTCTGTTCTTTCACTAAGATTTTCAATAGAGCTACAAAAATTTAGCAGATGTGCCAATAAAAAGAACAACTCAAATAAAACTTTGTGATCTCATAAAAATCTCCCGAGTAAATGCTGAAGATTTTATCAGGAAGAAAATAATCGATTACTGCAGCCCTAAGGCAATATAGTTGCATTTCCCCTCCCCTTATACATGCACCAGTAGGACTCATTGAAGGGCAAAAGAAAAAAAAAGAAACCAAAACAAAAAATAAACCAAAAAGCCAAAAAAAAAAAAAAATCTTCTAGAACTTGCTAGCTGGTTCACTGCACAAAGACGAACACCCCAAGATGGAGTATCTAGGATGATACTTACCACGGAACCAATTATACCACTGTGGCATTATGTATTCTATGTGTGTATGGATGCACTATTAGGCAGCATAATAGTACACACCACGCTAGCAAACGCCTGGCTGGAGCCATAGGGCCGGATGACCAAAGGGATATCCAGGTAAGTGTCGATTCTCCAGCCTTCATAGCCACACTCTAGACATCTCACATAGTCCTTCAGTTTGCCTTGATACAGTTGATTTATAAGATCAGCCTGAAACAAACATATTCAACAACAAAGAATGTTTTTTAAATTACCAATACCGTATTTCTTTTCTTTAGGTTTACAAGAAAATGACTTTTTAAAATTAAATCTTAATTGCACAGCTACACATTTAAAATACCATTCTCCAGCACGACATCCATCTCCTGATTTCCTATTTTCCCCTCCCCAAAACTCCTATCAAATGAGCTTCTCAAACCACGTTACGTAAGCTTCACAGTGTCTGTTACAGTCACGTCTTAAGAGTGACTACAAAAGCACCAAATTGAAGTACATTTTAAACCAGACACTGTTAACAGACCGATCCTGCAGTCCTTCCCTGTGTCCCCAGAGATTGGCAAATACCCCTTTCTTTCTCGTTCTGCCCCTATCTACAAATCTGAAAACTGGCCTGCAAGAAGCTGGCCACTTACCAGAATGTATCATGTGCTATGAATATATTCCTAACTTTCTCCTACATTAAAAGGGAGAGCTTGAGCTTCAAGAGTCCACAACAAAGCTTAATAAATACTGACAGCGAGGAAGCCATTGGGGTAGTTACACAATCACTTTCTGTGCTTCAAATAAAGACTAAGTATCCAGAGTTCAGAATGTTCCACTTTTAATTGGGGGAGGAAAACATATGCAACACACTCTTGAAAGTCATTATAAGAGCAAGAAAACTGGGAAATATCGCCCATTTTCAATAATCTGGTATTTTAAATTTAGTAAACTTTTTTACAATCATCCTTTAGAAAAGCCAACAAAACCCCACAATACTACACCACTGACTGAAGGAAGAAAGTTTTTACCTGCTCTGTTTGCTTCCATTTCTGCTCCAAAGCATCAAACATGACTCTACAAAGCTCCTGTACATCATGTTGCTGCCACGCTGTTAGAAATTGAAATTACTATTAATTAAAACAAGAGGTGTTATTAGTTCCAATACTGATTGTAACCTGAGAATGCTTCCTGTAAAACTACTCATTTAAGTCTGTACCTACATTATTCACTCTGGTCCAGTGTTCCATTCCACAAGCAGCTGTTCTCCAGTTAAGTCAGAAAAATAAGCAGCCAGCTTGCTCACAATGTTTATGCATAAACAAGAACTCTGTACATAAGCAAGAATATGTAAAAAATACAGAAATACTAATGCACACTGTTATGAAATAAACTGCTTCTGATTTCTGTCTCACTGGGTGCTGATCCTACAAAACTCAACTTCCAACTCCTTATGATCACGTGATAATGGAAAAATCAACAGGCTGTGGGACAGAATTACACCACACAGGTGTCAAAAAGACAAATACAGTGTTTGATTTGAAGTAGACAATTACATGGGTAAGTTCGTAAGTGCAACATGGGCATTTGACATTTGTGATTCAAAACAGAAGCAGGCTGCCGATAAAGAGCTACTTCTGTAGAAAGAATTAACCTCTGTAATGACAATTACAAATATGTAATGCTTTTTACTTTAACAGCCTAAAAAACTCACAGATGACATTTCTTTAAAAATCAGACACACAACAACAAAGTATCCATTTAGGCTGTTTTGTTTTCATTGGAAAAGTGGTTTCTATTAATTATTTCTAATTATTGTGGTATTTCCCCCCCACAAACAGCAGTTTAGACCCCTAGCAGCAGCAGGTGAAGCAAATCACACCAGTTTAATAGCTGCACATTACCTTCACTACTGTCCCATCCAAAACTCCGTGTAACATCTGTTGTTTCAATTGCCCTTTTTTTGCTAGTCTGCAGTAAAACAAACAGTCTTTGAAGCTGGTAAGGGATACTCCTCTCAGGATCCTCTTCAGATTCTTCAAATTCCCATCTGTTTGCAACACGAGACATTTGACAATTAAAAACGCTTTGAAAACATTACTCAAAAAGGCATTAAATCAACATTTATTATATTTCAAGAGGTCTGCCATGTCACAGAGGTTAACTGCAGCTCTGTTTCTTGGGGGAAGTCAAATGGAACTGCTTTCCATTTCTGAAGTAAATGGCAATTATATTCTTTAAATGTATAAATATAACAAAAACAAAATTTGAAACCATTCACTGCACAGACATGGACTGCACTGAGTATCAAATTTAACCTCAAGTTTGATGTTTCCAAGATTCTCTAAATAGCCTGTCCATGCCACAACTAGTAATTTGTATTTTACTAAAAATCTGAAGCTCTTAAGCAGATATAATTTATAAGTCTATCCAGCTTGACTTCAATTATGCTTTTCAGTACACAACCAAAGGAATTTTGACTGGAGATGCTCCAAAGAGTCTCCTACCAATATATACCAGCACGAATTTAAGGACAGTTTTTGATTCTATATACTCACTTATACAATGCATTTCTAAATTCAGGAGTCATGAAAAGTGTTTGCAGAAGGCTGTTCAAGTAGCAAGTCATTGCTTGATTTACTAGCCCCACATAACCTAAAAACACGAGAATAATGAGATGGAAATATGCAAAAAGATGGGAAATCACTTTAAGAGTTGAAACATTTGACAAGAAAACAATTCTGTGATAGTGTTTAAGAACTGCATTCATCTGTTGTTATTCATTGTTATTTACATGTAAGAATGGAGGGAATGTTACAATTGCAATTTCTGAGAGCAACAGGGAGTAATAGCTTACACAACAGAAATAATTCTCCTGAATGACATGAAGCCATTTAATTGATCACAATAATAACTAATATTTAATGCTGAATACTGCACCCATGGGGATATAGATAACTATAAATATTTTAACAGTAGATTTAAATACTTTGCAGAATGAACTAGAATTTGCTAAGAAACAATTGTGTACTAGCTTACTTATTGCCTGATGTCAACTAGAAGTAACCCAGTAACAATGTTAATATAATTTGTATATGCACTGGTTTTACTATTGTCTTAGAATTAGAAATAAAGAACCTCAAGTGCCTACACAACACTGCTATTTTAAAACCTTCCCCCTTAAATAAATAATTTAAACAATCTAATTAAACTACTAAAATTCCATGGCATTTTTATTATCTGAATATGAAATTATTTACTTATATTAACCTTAACAGTAATTTTAAGATTGTCTCAAAAATATGCAATATTAGCAACAATTGATAAGCAAGGAGCATATACTGAAGCACAGTGTAATAAAGAAATTAAATATGCCTATTTATACTCTGAAGATCTTAGTAACTTTTCTTATTGAAAAAAGAAATAATCTCAGTACCATACTAGTAATGAAAAGGCAGCTACTCCACACACGGGCATTTTCTGTGAAGAGACTGAGTCAGAACACATGTACTTTATTTATTGCTCTACTCTATAGAAATCATCTTTCCAGTTATATTAAATTTAAAAAAGGTACGTGGCAGATAAACTTATTTGTCAAAAAAAATCTGAGGCAGGTGTGAAGTGGTGTAATACGAGTGTCATCTTTGTGCCTGCTCAACAAATTTACTCTCAGGAGTTTCTCTCATTACAGCTGTAATTTGCTGTCTCCTCCTGCCCTGCTGCGCAGTCAGGGCACCCAGGCAGCTCCCGGGATGTGCCCTGGCACTTCCCTTCCACAGGGAGTCCCTGCTTGCTGCTGGGGACAGAGGATGAACCTCTTGGGGAAGCACCGTGTAGGCAGAGAAACTGAAGCTGGTGGCTGCAGCAGGAAGGCACCAGGCCAAGTGCAGAGATGTGGCAGGAGCCCCTCTACAACAGAGTACCAAGTGCTCCTCAGGCTGAGTGAACACACAGCTCGAGATGTTTTTGCTGATACAACCCTGACTACTTAACAAGGGGCGCAGGAACAGACAAATGCTGCAAAGGAGGACCCCGACAGAGTTTGAATTGCACTGTCCCAAGTAAAAGGATGGAATACAGTTCTTCCATTTCTAAGGTGATGTGAGAATATCATAAAAAACATGACAGAATATGTAGCAGTGATGTGAGTTTTTCTAAAATAAATTGCAATTTATTTAAAAGAAATCCTGAAGTGCTGCTATTTGAAAATGTGCTAAAACAATTACAAATTAGCATTGCCTTTACAAGAGAGAACACTATACCTGTCTCTGATTTGCTCAGGACTGAAGAATAAGAATAGCTTTGACTGACATAGTCATTGGTACATCCCATAGAGCCTTCTCTTGGAAGAGGGCCTATAAATCTCTCTTGTGCACCGTCATCTGTTGTACTTGACTCCTCCTGAAAACATAAACACACCCATTTCATGCAGAAGTTAGACAGTAAATTTTTACTGAAGCATCTACGAGTTTTACTTCTCTCATACCTAAGAATTCAATTTTGCTAGGCACATCAGACAATTTTTCCAAAATTGCAGATACACAGTGTAACTTTAGTTCTGCCCTCCAAATTCTCAACCCCTTGAGACATTATTCTTAGCACTGGCAGAAGGAAATATCCTTTAGAATACTGTATAACCAAATACAGTATTATAATGCATACAACTAGAAAGTTTGCAACTTAGCATCTCCTACATCTCAAGTTTTCTGCACTGAAATACAGAATAATATTTTTTTCAGACAGAATTTCAATTCAATATTCTTTCAGAATCATCCTTAAATTCTGATCTTGTGTGCAAGTATTTACATGCAGGGTTTTTTTCCCTTTTTCAGATAATTAAATTCCATAACAAAGGCGAAGAAGGCCAGTATTACGCTGATACAAGAGCTGAGTAATACATCTTAACAGATCACTACTCTATCCAATCCTTGATTTAAACAAATTGCAGCTGTGTGTATCACATATTTGAGAAATGGGAAATTTAAAGTAATTTGTTAGGGCCAACAGTGGCTTCTAGCGACACTGCCAACTCTTGTTTTATATATTTATTTATTTTTCCATAAAGGTAAATGTGGAAGCAGGTAACTGCTGTTGATATGGGGCTGCCACTTCTGAGAATTCTGTCAGAATAGTCTAACATTGCTTTCACAACCCAGAGGAAATGGATTAGATATATGATTAAATACGTATTGTTAAGATTTATCTATGAACATGTCAAAGATAAATTAATTATATCACCTTAGAAAATTACTTGCAGCAAACAGGACATAAATATTTGACAAGCATGAATAGAGTGACAGCAAATCATTACTAATGGAATTAGTCCTACTCAGGAGAAATATAAATATAGATGTAAATATAGACAAAGTCTGTTGAGAAGGTTCCCAAAGAAGCTTATTATATGAAACACACAGGCCAATTTTACTTCATTTTATTTCATTTTCTCATCTCACATGAGATCAGTCAAAAGACTACAAAGAACATACAGCTCTCTCCCCCAACACTGTAGCCTATGTAGCTGAGTGAAGATTTTACTCACCGGCGTTATATGAGGCTGCTCACCATCTTTGTCTGTCAAATGCAGAAAGTTCTTCTTCCCTGGCTCAAAACCAGCATCAAGAATAGTTTTGTCACTGTTCTGATCTAGTGGAGTCTGCTAAAGAGAGTAAAACAACAAAAACAACACTTTTAAAATCAGATCTATATGCAATTAACAGATTCCAACTAAGTACATTGCTTGAAGTAGTTTCTGACACAGTAAGATTACATGAAAGTAAGTTACATGAAAATCCAGTTAAAAACCACACACATCATTAATACTGAAATAACTTGGGAACAGTTTAAGAAACAGGACAGTGTGATGCTTAGGTGCTGCTTAATCTATTCAGGAGTCAAGACAGCGGTCTACAAGTTTCTTACAAACATCACAAGATCCAGTGTCCTCTATAGCTTGCAGACATTTTTTCTTTAAAAGTAAAAAATTATTTTCAGCAAGCATAAACAAGACCTGAAACAAACTTATGTCTACTTCTTAACAAATCTTACAAAGTTTTCTAGGAGCATCTACAGAAATCATATTAACTAAAACCAACACTGATTTACAATAAAGCTTAGGAGTGATATTCATAATGGTTCTTTTGTATATAATACATTCAAATAGGTTTAAGAAATATGAGGAGTCACTACACAACATGCTGCTATTGAGAAGCAAACATTTCTCAAACAATACCACAGGAAACAGAGATTATTTATCATGGGTATATTATTAAAAATACAAAATTATAATGAAAACTAGTATTACATCTGAATGATCATATTAGTTTTTGTTTAATGATTAAACACATGTATCATTAAAGAGTACATTTTGAGACTAAAATACAGCCAAATCAAAACAGTGGCATCATTCTGCTCTGGTGTACCTACCACAAAATTTTACAGGAATTAAATGAGCACTGAAAGTTTTCTGTACTGTAAAGATTGAAGTGTTTGCTACCAGGAGGAAATAAAAAGTACTTTTGCCATACCGTATCAGTGACGTTATCTCCATTGCCCCACATTAAATCAAAGGACCCATTCACGTAGCCCACTTTTGAAGCCACGTCTTCAAACAGCCTTTTAAGTGGTGTGGAAGCTGGCAGGTTCAAAGTAACACGCTCATTCACTGTCTTGGAATTCGTGGTATCTTGTATTATACACAGCACCCTGGGCTCCTCAGCAGCACTTTCTGCCTGAAATGACAGCACACGACAATTCACAAGTAAAGATAAGAACATTTTGGAGTTTAATTGAAAAATCAAAACAATAAAATGTAATATACTTTTAAAACCTAAGGTTCCTAAAACTGGACTTTAGTTTTGAAAGTAAGCATAAGAAAATTAAGAACCTTCCAGTTTTGAAAAATACATAGAAACAAGCTCAATTTTTATAGAATAAAAAGGAAATTGTATGGGTGTAGAGAGAAGCTGCTCAAGTTGCGCATAGAGTTTCAGCCAGCAAGCAGATAGAGACTGCTTCAAATCAGGAACAGACTTCCAAGTCATCACTTCCAGCTCACATTTTGCTTTGACACGATCAGAAATCCTGCTGAGGCAGAATATACCTTTTGTGACTTTCAGGAATGCTACCCAGAAAATTTGCATGCTTCCAAACAATCTTGGAAGCTGACCATTAAACAAAAGGGTTCAAAATCAAGCCACCAACTTCCTACTAAATCCACTGCTGTCTGAATCCAGGAGATATTCTTCTGCCTGAACAAAGTAAGGAAGTGAGCATTGACAAATGGTTACTGGATAAACTAAAGAGAGTTTAAACAGGAACTGCACTGTATCTGAAATCAGGAAAGTAACGATGTTGAATGAAAGTGGCAATGGAATTATAATAAAATTTTGCGGTCCCAGGTAAGCCAAGAAAAATGATATTTTTCCAACACTGAAAACCCAGGAAGCCAAAGATCTAAGCACAGTCAATTAATTCTCTCAATTATCCAAAACTGTAGAACAACAAGGAATAACTAATTTTTAAATACACATCACATAAGAAAGGATGAGGTCAGTAAAAGGAATTAGCCCTCCAGGACTCAGCCTTTTCAAGTTGTAACACACAGAAAACATTAGTAATGCATGTCAGAGCACCCAAATCCCAGTCTATAGCTAAAGACCACATCATCTAAAAAGGCAAAAAGACACATGCAGTGCTATCACAATTTTCAGCGGGTAAGAAGAATAAATGGCAATAATTGTGTTCATGCTAAAACTCTCAGCCACATCCCAAGCATCTTCTAGAGAATAAAAAACTACAAAGATCTGAACAACTTCAGCATCTCTTGTATTTCTACCCAATCAGTCTCACAACACAGATGACCAGCACCAAAGTGGTAGTCCCTTAGAGAGCTCTTACATCACCAAACCTTTTGAAAAGAAACGTGGACATTCCAGCTGATGCTGCATGCCTTCATTATACAAGATTTCAAGACCTGCTGGCAGCGTTCATGCAAGTATAAAATAAAATGTTAGCTAACTGCAGCATCTATTCCTATCATCGTCAGAAAAAAGTTGTTAGAGAAAGGCAAATAAAACCACCCTCAACCCAATCTGTATGATGCTAGTTTGCTTTCAACTGTGATTTTCCTTAAGACTTTGGAGTCCAATTTCTTTCAGTTTATCAAATGTAATATCCTGTATGGAAGCCTTCATTAACTTCATGCTCAAAAAGATTCACAGCACCATTTCCAACAAATCTGCAACACTTCATACATTTCATCTTTGCTGGAGAGTTTTACATTTATGAATTACTTTCCAAGAAGACAGATGAAACTATTCCTGAAACATTAACCATACATTAAGAAGAAAACACAGTTTGGAAGTCAAAGTAATTTTGACATGTGATATCCTCACTTTCATCTACAGCACCCACAGAGACACACAGGGTTGTACTTGAGTAGACTGAAATTAAATTTCACCAGTGATTACTTCTCCTGGGCTCTTTCTTTTAAACTTCCCAGCACAGCAATTTTTCCTTCATTCTTTTCTTTTTTTTCTTTGCTAAAGAAGCAATTTCTCTCTTTCACTGCATGGTGAGAAAAGAGAAGATAAAACTTGTTCAGTGTTATCTTTTTTTTTTTTCTTTTTGTTGAGAAGATGAGCAGCAGCTAAAACCCAAACCCAATAAACAACCCAGGTCCCTCTGCAATGGCAAAGGCTTGCTCTGGGTGGAAGCCCACCCTCTCCCACAGAACAGTGCAGAGAGGTTAAGAGGCATTTGCTACTACTCATGCAGGTCCATCTTGGAAAACAGAAATTAAATTGAATTTAATTATTCCCACACTAATACATAACAAGGCTGTAACTCTCCTCCTCTCTGCAGAAGTTACCTATAAACTCCTCCCACTCACACTTTCTCTGCTGCCTTTGATGGTGAATCAGTTGTGACTTGTATTAGAGCTGCTACTGAAAACAATTAGACACAGAGTGTCTGACGGATGGAAATAACATTAAGGGAACAAATTACAGAAGATTACAGAAGATTTGCTGGTTGGGTTGCTGGATGTTCCATGTCACACAAATCCTCCCTTCCTTGTTCACAGATGTAATTCTGACAGACCAAACTGGTTTAACTCAGAGTTAGTACAGCAGAGGGTATTAAGTCATCATTCATTCACACTGCCTCTGTTTCAAGTTGTTAATCATAAATAGATAAAGCAAAAATAACCTCAGTCCAACTCTATTCATGGCAAGCATTCACACATCCCATCTGAATTAGGGTACAACAATACAACACCTTGTTTGGGGCTACTTTACTACAAAAGTACTGTGAAAAGCAATATTGGCCAGTGAGAGATCCCTCAACTATTTTGACAGGCTGTTATCAAACCAAGTCCACAATGTAAACACAAAAATTAATTTTAACCATTACATAATCTGATACATTATGACAGCAAAACAATTCCTTTTTTTTGATGTAGAGATAGAGCCAAAACCCCACATACCAGTGTAAAAGCATATAAGCACATACTCAGTTTGAAGCTTCCACTGTTAAAACTGAATTTAATATGTACATCATCTTTGTATTCAAGAACATGCACAAGGAATTTAATGTCAATAGCTCATGCTCATGTTATAATCAACAAAAGCTACAGCGTCATGCTGTTATTATGTTTCTTGGTTATCATTTTATGAAGTTGATTTCCTCTGTCTACCTGTGAAAATTTCTTCTTCATTTCAGCAAAGATACTTTGTCTGCAACTCCAAAACATATCCTATAGCATATGAAAACAAAATTAGCAAGTCATAACAATTGAAAGTTGCAAATTGACTTTTATTTTGCATAAAGTCAGTTTTACAGTATAAATAAAATATTATTACTGAGTTTTGACTCCCCATTCACAGAATAACTTAAGAAGGAATAGCCTATTTTAATACTTAAATTATCATAGGAGCAGTGTTACAGAAAATGTCAGTTAAGTTGTAATACATGACAGACAACATTTCATAAAGTAAGAAGTGAATGGGTAAGAAAATGTAAACAATTCAAGCTATAAATTCACACTATCACTTTCCTTAACCACCTTTAAAACGTGCCACAGCCACACATAAACGTTTTACCTCAAATGGTTCAAGCACAGATTAGCATATAACCCTGCAGTTCAGTTTATTATTGCATTTATAAATTATTAATCTGTCGAGCTTCATAAGAAACTGCTCTTTCATGCCTGAATTATTTCCTGTAGGAAAGTTTTTATTAATATGAGCCCATTTCGAAGTATGCAGCTGAAGGTAGTAAAGGGATGGAGTTACTGACTTTATTCCTAACACTCTTAACGAAAGCCTGCCTTGGTATCTCTGTTGTACCATCAAAAATCCAACAACAAACATCACCGGCACAAAACTGTTTTCTGACTACAAACATCAAATTAACCAGTTTCCGAATCTCAAGTGTTGCACGTCGTATTTTTCCAGAAAGGAAAAACAGGAAGTGAGAATGAAGATGCTAATAACACCATTCTCTTTTCCAAATTTCTTCAACTGCACCCTCAGTAGAGATTATCAAAACAAAAACCCCTGACACAATCTTTACTGACGTGCCCTATTTGCCCCACCAAATGACCTACAAAAATAGCCCAAATTAGACTACTGCATTTGACTTCCCAGCAGGATGACACAGAAGGCAAGATTTTTTTTCTTTGCATACCAGGAACTGAAGATCCAGTTTTGAAGTCTTAATATGCCAAGATTGTATCTAGCAGTTTCCTTTACTCACTAGTTTGCAATTTCAGGTTTGAGAGAGGTTTTAAGAATCAAAAAACAAAGAAATGAAAGAGAAAATCAGCATCATGCAATCTAAATGTTTTGCTGCTTACTAGTTTTACCTGCTCTCAGTTGAAAGTCACAAACATTTTGTTAAAATAACTCAAAGGTTAAGAGAATCCCAGAACTACAAATCTGAAACTGCTGGTTCATACTATCATCATTATCACGTGTATTGCCCCATGTCAAAGGCTTAATTAAGACTTCCAATTTTCCTCCTAATCAGGGACTCCAAAGAACCCTGACTTTAGCCTGAATTCTGTCTGCTGTTTGACTTGGTGTATGCAGAGAAGGGTGGAAGGGGCAGAGAGGCTCCAGGTACCACCTGGACAGAACTACCTACAGGCTGCTTCTTTTACAAAAATGCTCTTATGCTGGGTTCTCAGCTTTTCTCAGTTAAAGACTGCTAGAAGGTTTTCAAGAGCTATTTCACTAAACAAATTCCACATAACAGAACAAACAAATCAAATTTACAAATTGTACTGTTTATATGATGTTCAGGAATTGCAAAAGTAACTGAGAGCTTTCAGCTGCTCTGACAAGACAAATCACAAGTCACAGAATCAAAAAACCATTTAGGTTGGAAAAGACATCCAAGATTCGAGTCCAACTTCTGACTGATCACAACCTTGTCAACTAGACCATGGCACTGAGCGCCACATCCAGTTGCTTCTTGAACACCACCTCCCTGGGCAGCCCCTTACAATGTTTAACAACTCCTTCTGTGAAGAAATTCCTCCTGATGTCCAACCTGAAACACAGCCAGCACAGCTCCAGGCTGTATCCTCTTGTCTTGTCCCTGGTTGCCAGGGAGAAGAAGCCAACTCCCACCCGCCTACAACCTTGTTTCAGGCAGTTGTAGAGTGATAAGGTCACCCCTAAGGCTCTTTTCCTCCAGGCTAAATACTCCCAACTCCCTCAGCTGTTCTTCACAGAACCTACCCTCCGGACTCTTCCCCAGCTCCGACACCCTTGTCGGGACTCACCCCAGCACCCCACTGTCCTTTCTGACTTGTGAGGCCCAGAAATGGACACAGCACTCGAGGTATGGCCTCACCAATGCCCAGTACGTGGGGACTTTCACTGGTCTGGTCCTGCTGGTGACACTATTTCTAATACAAACCAGGATGTCATTGGCCTTCTTGGCCACTTCCAGCTGCTGTCAACCCCCAATCCCTTTTCCACTGGGCAGCTTTCCAGCCACTCTTCCCCCAGCCTGTAGCACTGCATGGGGTTGTTGTGACACAAGTGCAGGACCTAGCACCTGGCCTTGCTGAAAACACACAGATGTGTCAATCTTTCAAATACAGCATTCCCTACTTTTCAATTCAAGAATTCACTCAAACACTGTATGAAATAACCTTACAAAAAGCATTAGTTCAATTCTACAATTTACACAGAAGCTCCTCTCACCATGGAAATTTATTTGAAGTACAATTAAGAGAACAAAGGTCACTCAATAAAGTTGCTTAATTTTACCCTGATAAAAATTATTCTGGAATGCACCAAGCCAATGATTTATGACACCTCACTAAATCAATAAGTATATTAACTACACAGTTCAAGGATTTCAAGTTAACATATAATCTGTATTCACAGGCACAAGTAAAAACACCATACTACCTTTTCCTCAAAAGAAGTAAGAGCAACTTCTCAGGTATTCGGGAGAAGTCCCCAAAGCTCAATGCTGTGACTTTGCCGAAGTGTGACACAGTACACCAGTAGCTTAATAAAATAAGTTGCAGACCCTCAACTGCATAAGCATCTAAAAGGCAAATGCAGACTGCTACTTAATGCTACAATTTTCAAAATAATCCTATGGTTATTTTAGCACAGAAGTCTTCTCAAGTTAATATTTTGGTTAATAAATATCTGAAATTGTAATTTCAACTGTTAACATTTTAAAAACTACTGAAACACTGACACTTTCATCCCAAGTCACTCCACCTTGCTGAGGGTGGGAATCCACTGGGATCAAGGGCACCCTCAGCAAGCTTGCTGATGACAACAGGCTGTGTGGTGCAGTTGACACACTGGATGGAAGAGGTGGGGCTGTGTGAACCTGATGAAGTGCAACAAAGTGCGAGGTCCTACACCTGGGTCAGGGCAATCCCAGACACCCCTACAGGCTGGGCAGAAAAGGAACTGAGAGCAGAAGGGATTGGAGGAGACCCTGGGGGTGAAGGCTGATGAAAAACTTAACACAAGCTGGCAGTGCGTGCTCACACCTTAGAAGCCAAATGGATCCTGGGCTGCATCAAAAGGAGTGAGACCAGTAGATCGAGGGAGGGGATTCTGCTCCTCCACTCTGTGCTCCTGAGTCCCCACCTGAAGTGCTGTGTACAGTTCTGGTGACCCCAGCATAAAAAGGACATGGAACTGTTG
This sequence comes from Atrichornis clamosus, assembly GCA_013400975.1. Lineage (NCBI taxonomy): Eukaryota > Metazoa > Chordata > Aves > Passeriformes > Menuridae > Atrichornis > Atrichornis clamosus. The sequence goes on from WBMZ01003302.1 coordinate 66,516, forward strand.
GAGCGAGCCCAGAGCAGGGACATGAAGTTGATAAGGGGACTGGAGCACCTTTCCTATGAAGACAGGCTGAGAGGGTTGGGGCTGTTCAGCCTAGAGAAGAGAAAGTTGCATGGAGACCTCACAGCAGCAGATTGGAAGGGCCTACAAGGAAGCCGGAGAGTGCCTGATCATCAGGAACTGTAGTGACAGGACAAGGAGTAATGGGCTCAAACTGGAAGAGGTGAAATTTAGATTAGATATACTGAAGAAATCCTTTACTGTGAGGATGGTGAGGCACTGGAACATGTTGCCCAGGGAAACTGTGGAATACCCCATCCCTGGAAGTGTTCAAAGCCAGGCCGGGTCAGGCATTGAGCAACCTGGTCTAGTGGAAGGTGTCCCTGCCCATGGCAGCAGGGGTGGAAGTAGATGATCTTTAAGGTCACTCCCAACCCAAACCACTCTATGACTCTTTACATTTCTCCATTTCTAGAAAGGTGATGATACTAAACCTGTAAGTAGAAGATTTCTACTAGACCAGACTCACAGAAGACTCTTTATAACACAAACATGCACTCAATACACAGGGCTGGCCTAGGCAGACATTCTAGAGGGTCATGCTACACAAGCATTTACCCCATGTACCTTTCTAAAAAATATTTCATCTTTCTTATATGAAAGATCTGCATCTGTGAGTTGCAGAGCATAGAGCGTGTTCTTGCGCTGAAGTAATTTAAGCTGTATTTCTGTATACACTAACAAAGGCAGCATTGTTATTAGTGCCATCTGCAAGACAGACATTTGCTTTGACCATATAGGTTCTGTATTTGTTGAAAATAGAGGAACAAAAAAAACCAAAAACAGAGTGTTACTAGATCTGTCACAACAATATTCAAATACAGAACTAGAGTGGTTTTAGCACTGTGTTTAGATGTGGCTTGTTATTTTTCAGACTTGAATCACTGAGTTAATTAAAATTCTATAGCAACATTTCACTATCCTTAGGAGGACAAACCAATGCAATTTATTTTTCAAGTGACAAAAGATTCTCCTGAGATTTTAACTCCTGCTTCAGTTTTGTCAGAAACCGAAAGTGAAAGCTAAAGCTAAGCTCAAACTTCATGCAGATTCTACCAAATATTTCCAAATTCCAATATTTCCAACAGTTAAAAACAGACAGTAAATAAAAATCACAAGTTTCAGGTCAAGAGTTTAACCAACAGATGTGTGAAGTTTGACTGCCAAGTAAAGTCAAAGGCCTACTGGGACTTAAAATGATCACCAGTAGAGAAGACCCTACATGTCCACACCCTGTAAATAATTCTCACAAATCACTGCAATACAGAGGAAAGACAAAGAGATCAGCAGCATGCAGCAATGGCAGATATCAGGCTTGCATGTACAGAATTACCTGGATGATTAAGCCTAAGACAGCAATTCTCAAACTTACTGTAGCTTCAGCAACTTAAGACTACTATATGAAGTGTACACAAGTGACTACTGCCTGTCACTTTACTGCTGGACAGACTTTGGCCTGTACATTCCAAGTCTGTGTAACTGACTGGATGTGTGTTCCCAGCAATTACAAGGATAAATGAAATCTGGGAGCTTCAATCACAAAAAAGCAATCTTCACCTGTACCTTTTGCTTCCAAAGTATCATCACATAACAACACTGAGACATTAAAGACAACTCAACTGACCAGAAGCTTATTTCAACTCTCTCAGCAACGACATGCTACTACTAAACCATCTCCTGGAGAACTCACAACCATAATTTAGGAATTCCTTCACCTATTCCAAGATGTCCAACCCATTAAACACCACACTGGATACATGCTGACAGCACTGCTTTCTGCAGAAAATGTGAAGATCTGCAGGAATGTGAAGCAAGTAAGGGGAGAACAGTCAGTGAGCACTAGGGTACCATTTCCACCAGAAAACCGTTCTTTTTACCTGCAAATTTTGAACCACGGACTCCAGAGTCCTTACAGACCACAGCTCCCTTCTCCCCCCAACACAACTAGTCATGCTCCATAATTTTTCCAAGCCCAAATATGTTCTTTTTAGAGACCAATTTCCCTGGTACAGCCAGGTGAGCAGGGTCACTCCCCTGGGAAGTAAACATGGGGTGATAAAGGTCCTTGGAATGAGGCAAGCATTGAGCAGGTGGTCTCAGACTCACATCTGGCTTTATTTTAGAGAAAAGAAGCAACTTCTTTTTGAAATACAGGTTACTAAACTAATTCTGTCAGAGCACTGTGAGGTGTTACTCAACACAGGTGCCTCACTGCACCCTAGTCTGAGTTAATGAGAGAACAGTGCACTTAGAATCCTGTTACAAATGCCTGAACCAAAACACACTAACAAAGAAGCATTTTATAGCACACTTGTGGCAAACAATACACTTTTTAAAACACGGATCCCAGGAGGTCTTAAACAGAGTAATTTTGAGCTGTTAACTTGATATATCTTGTTGGAACGTTTCCTGAAGCAAAAAAAATTCTGAACAACCTTTAGACACAATCATTTAGTTTTGAATCTTACTGATGCTATCAGGTTTGTGAGTACATGAATAACATGCTTTATCCTCAAACTCAAGTTCTTCATTATCCCTGTGGAGACTTCAGGCAAAATCCAGCAACAATGTTTGGAAGCTAGTGAAACTAAACAGAAGTCTTCTGCCCCATTCGAAGTAAGGAAAAAAATTACTTCACAATGAACCTAAAATACCATCAGAATTCAAGAACATATATCCTGACTCTGACCATTTTCTTAATTATTGACCCTTTGCCACCCCTCACTGTTTTTTTTTCCCCTCTGCCAGGATATGTTATCAAGGATTCACTTATGACTTAAGGAAGCCCTTTGAGTCTATCCTCTTGACTAGAAACAAGACTAGAAAATAGAAAGCAAAACACCAAAAGAGTGTGTACCAGGCTGGGCTGGAATAGAGACAATTTTCTCCACAGAAGCCCCTATGGAGCTATGCTCTAGATTTGTGACTGAAAAATGCCAATAACAGAGAGGTTTTAGCTCTTACTGAAGAGTGTTTACACAGCATCAAGGCCACCTCCAATTCTTACTCTGGCCCTGCAAGGAATACACTGGGGGCTTTGAAAGAGGCTGGGAGGGGCCACACCAGGCAGGTGACCCAAACTAAGCAAAGAGAACCTCCGTGCCATGTAACACCGTGCTCAGCAACATAAGGGGAAAGAGGAGTTTTAGTTAGACTCAATCTTTGCCTGGAATTGGCTGGGCGTTGATCTATCTGTAGAACATGGTGAGTGACTGCCTTTGCACCCCTTGTTTTGGGTGGTTTTGTCTGTTTGGGGCTTTTTTTTCTCTATTCTTACTCTTTTCTCTACTTCCACCTCTCCCTCACTTATTTAACAAGTATATGTTGACCCCCAAGTTTTCTTGCTTTTACTCTTCTTTTGTCCAACTGAGGGTGGGAAGGGGGCAAGAAGCTGCATACTGCTTAGCTGCCTACCAGGTTTAACACACGACAGGGTGATTTTAAAATATGATCTTGAAAGTGATATCATTATTTGCCATGACTGAAATGTGGCTTTATTTTTTGTTTATACTCATTGCTTATCAACTTTGAATACCCATTCACATCTATTGGGTGACAAAGACTTCAAACAACTTCCCCATCCCCACAATTACAGTTAGAGACGACTACAAAGTGAAAGGAGAGAAGAATCACTAAAAACTGACAAAATATTTTTGGAAGTTGTCAGTGGAGTAAAAATCTGAGAGACAAAAAAACACATACAGCCTAGCCAGTGACGTCCCCCATTACAAAGCCTGATCTCCGATTCCAACCTTGTGAACCCTCATCTACTCCAGTTCACACACTGCACTGTCTCACTGAGCACACTTGCAGAATTATGTCCTTGGTTATACCATTTCCCCTCTACTTCAATCCACAGCATTCAGCTGTGCTTTCTTCTCCTAGTATCTGATATACTTCAAAAGAACAAAATTGATGCCTGAATGAGACACCTCATTAAGACCACTGCAATTAAAATATTAATATGACACCTTTATGCGCTAATATGAGCATACCACCCATTTTGGAAAACTCAACATGTGAGACTTCGATGAATCTACAGGTCACTACTAATATTTCACACGCACCTTTGAACACAGCCAAGCTTTGGTTATACAAGCAGCTAAAGCTGGAATAGCTGTAACTGCTGCCAGAAGAAGCAGTCTTGCTCCCACCTGCTTCCTTCCACCTCAGCACTCTCCCCCTTCTTGTGCTGGGACAAATGGTCATGCAGCTACATGTTGAGCAAGCTCAGATAGCTAATCCTTCTTAAAATTAATGGTTTGTGGTTGGTTTTTCAGTGGGTTAGCTTCAACCTGAGTCAGCCACCTAACTTATCAACAGAAACCTTACATCAGTCCTTTTTCAGGAAAGTTAGCAGTACCAGCAGAGTAGTAAGGGGAGTATTTTAAATGCATGTATTCTGTGTAGTAGTGCTTACATTACTAAATACCAACACCACCTGGATATAACTGCAACTTTCTGTGGCATCCCAAGAGACTGAAATGAGACCCTCCATCCTTAGGTACGAGTCTGTTACTGGCAGTGCTGCTCACAGGAAAGAGGAGTAACTCCCCCTTCTCTATTGAAAGGCCTAGAAGAGCAGAAGGTATCATTACTGCAGCAATGCTGTTGTTTCCACCCTCCCGCGGTGCCCTCTCTGTTTTCCAGCTGCTGTAGATACGGGATAATTGCTGCAGATCCCAGAAGGCAGACGGGCCATACTGAGACCCATGGCCCTGGCTAAGTGAACCCCAGGAATGCTTTCCTATGGGGAATGACCTGAGTCAGAGAGAAGAGCTACAAAATCAGCTCTGTAGCAGAGCCTCTATGATCTTGTTCCTTTTGAAAAATGGGGTATATGTTTTACTCTCTTCTCTGCCTTGTGGATTATGGATTCATTTATTGTTTTCAAAGACACCTCCTCGAAAATGCTTCTTTAGTAACAAAATTGTAGGTAAAAAAATTTGGAAGTGCCACCTCAGTGAAACAGCTGCATGCCAGCTGTCAGCTGTCACTCCTGCATAGGGACAAAATTATTTTTATAATACATATACACTCCAGAGTCTAATACATCTAAGTTTCTAAACACATCCAAAAATAAACCTATGCCTCAGAAATAAAGAGTGTGTCAGGAGGCTAGTGTTTACCTTCGAGAGTTTGTTCCTACTGTTGTGTATTACTGGGTCATTTGTAAAAAACACGTATAAAAGAACAGAAATGACCAAAAAAGTTGGGATGGGCCCAGAAATAAGTACAAGCCTGGAGGTTGTTCCAAAGACTATAGAAAAGGCTATAGAATGAGGGGATACATGTCTGGGGAGAGCTGAACTAAAGACCAATATATCCACTTTTCAGTTTTACAGAAGGTATTTTTCATATATTAAAAGACTTTAAATAAGTCTTACTAAGGACATCCTGAAGAACCAGTCTTCTTACACTTATCTCCTAATGGTCTTTGAAATATGGTAAATTAAGGTGATTCAAGATTAATTACTTCCCTTAAAAAAAAACAGAACTCAAACAAAGCAACTGTCAATAACAAAAGAGTGCAAGTATTTCCTGGTCATGTCTATAGATCACACAAGAACTCTAACCAAGTTTCCTTAATAAGTAACAAATAATAGCTTAAAAATCTAAATATTTTTCTCTGAACTACTGGACATTTTAAGTATTCCTCTTTCTTGTTCTTAAAGGTTATAATTTCAATTGATCATATTTTCTTTCATCCTCTGACCCTGAGTTGTTTAACTTGCAAGAGGTTTTGTAACCACACTAAAATAATTGTATCAAATGTCAGTGAAGTTCTCTATATTCACAAATTAACTACCAGACTCTACATTCATTTCAGTAGAACCTTCACATTCAGATCTGAAAGTCTCATCTTTATACAGCTTTGTTTGTATCTTCTCTCTACCTCCTTAATCACCATGCTCCTTATTTTTCCTTAAAAAAAAAAAAAAAAAGCTGAAAAAAGGGGATACAAGAACACCACCAGATACTTACTACACTTTTATATATTAATCTGTAATTGCAACATTTGTTTCCTATGGAGAGTCACAGAAGTCATGGATGGACTTGCCCTCCATTTCTTCAAGAATGGAATTTTAATGAATTTTATGTAAACATTTTCCTATGCTGCTGCTATTCTAAAGAAGTTTCTGCTGGATTGAATTACAACTGCAACATTAGCATAAAAGCAAATTAAGATCCTGAGCAAAACTAGTACTAAGAAGAGTTTTCTCTTCATGGACAATTTTGAAATTAAGGTTTACTTCCCCACAAAATCACCAACAGCCATGTATGCTAAAAAATTAAAATCCTCTACAGTTTAGAGATTAAAACAAGACTACAGGCATAGATTTTAACGCTTTAGTAACTTTCTAATTTTAAACTGTTCAGCTGCTGCTGGGGAAGTGTGTTAGCAGGGATTCTCTGTGTGGCTCTCTAGCAATAGTGCACAGAATGAAGGGTACCAGTGCAGGATGTAAGCACCCAGGCAGCCAGGGAATAAACTCTGCCTGCTGCCATTGCCACAAAGGGCTCCAGGGAGAACACAGAACTCTGGAGCACAATGTTTCCACAGAGGGAATAGATATGACAACGTATATATGAGAAAGGACCTACATGATTTTTCCATTTATTAACCCATAAAAGTATTTTATTTACAAAATCATGGTACTACTTACAGTTTCTGTATCTGCTATTTTTTTTTCTTTTCCTTCATTGTTACTACCTCAACCCCACACCTACACAAACCAGTGAGCATACCTGCCTTCCCTGCCTTGAGCTCCTGCAGTACTCTGCCAAACTTCTTCTGAAAATAATATTTATGTGTTCAGACATTATCTACTGTGAAAACTTTCACATTACATCAAATACAGTTCTCATACAGCTTCAAGATTAGAGCATTCAGCAATGCTAAGGAATTCAAGCACACTTCCTCATGTTACTGAGGCAGCTTTCATCACATGTGATTATTGAGAAGCTATACCTCAACTGCAGCACAATAACCAGCTCCAAGCTATTTACAGAAATGCCAATCTAAAAATAATCTGTTGCCATTTTTCAGAAGCACCTAAAGCATCCTTGTGATCACGATCTCAAAAATTATATTGAATCAAGTGATCTGTACCAATTTCAACCCTTAGTATTTTTAGAACATGCACAACATCCTTTTTAGAAGTTACTGCATCTGCCAATGCTGTGCAAGAGCATTTGCTCAGTGCAAGCTGATTACATGCCAAACATTGCAAAAACCAGAGAAAATAAAAACCCTGGCATTTCACACTGCCTGAAACTGTGTCAAGTCGATTGTTATTTTACCAGAACTTCACAAAAAAATTCTAAGACTTACCAGTATTTACAATTATCAGTTCTTTAGTTACTAGTGGCACTGGTTTGAGAATATTTCATTCAAGAAAACAAAAATAGCAAAATGCTAAATAGGCAGCTCACTAAAAGATACACCATATTAAATCTCAAAGGGCAAAGTGTAAAATATCAGCTTTAAGTGTTCACAAAGGAATTAAAAACTTTTTCAAACTGAATAAAAAGGCTGAATATGTGTATGTAACTCAATCACTCCATTTTCTACAGACATAACTTTCACACTCAGTTTTTTACATAAAACCCAACATATTTTTAAACACAACAAAAAGAGTGAAGCTGTGACTGGATATATGAACATTTGTACATAATTTAGTGCATTACAGTACCAATTGAAATGTACAGGGGAGAAAAACTTTTAAAATACTACACACACTCCCCTTGAATTCTGACAAGACTAAAACATGTAAATCAAAGGTAACACAAATTCAAGGTACTGGTTTAGTTCAGTAAGTCACCACAAGTTTTAATGTTATAATGATATCAATACATTCTATCAGCAAAAAGAGGTTGCATAATAACGATTTTCATCAGTATTTGTGTGTTAGTACAACTAACAATTTAAAAGTATGATGCAAGGCTGCATTGATTAAATCCACAGGTTTTAAAAACAACAGAAAATAGAAGAGTGGACTTTATTTCATAATGACAACAAACAAAGCACTGGAAAACTTTGTTGTTGTATACTGAAATTATAACCTCAGAAGAGTGCTGAATGTAACACTGACAAATCTCTAAAGTATTCTCTACCTCCTGGTAACTGCTTCCAGCGTAGGAAAAAGTTCATTACTAGTCTGAGAAACTGTGAGTAGCTGCACCAAAAAAAAAAAAAAAAAGGATTATACTTTTACTATTGTATGCATTTGATTCAGAAATTTTAATCACCAGAGATGCACAGAACGGTAGAGAAAACAGCATTTATTGTTTGTGGTGATGTTAAAAACATATTACAGCAGGAAAAAAAAAGTAGTATGTGATTTAGTTGTCAGATTGTTCTACTGAGTAGTAACTTCAGCCAGCAGCATTTACAGTCTGAGGCTCCAGTACCAAGTACTGCCCGTCAGGTACCTCTTAGGCAAAAACGTTTCATCAGATGATTTCAAGGTGCTGATAGTTAATTATCCTGACCATCTTTCTACACTGCAGATTAAACACCCAGATGTATATAGCAAGGGAAAGTAAACAGTGACTGGGAAGCCCAGTGGCTGAACAAAGCACTCTTAAACCTTATTCACCAAACTAAATAACTACACGAACATCATTCAGAAAGTGTCTGTTTGCAAGGAATAAGTTACTTGGTCAAATTCCATGTGAGTTTTGTTTGTTTCCTAAATCTGATTTCCAAAATACCTGCTCAATCAATGAAGTAGTCAGTTTTCCTATTTGTCACAATCATACCTTTATGTTTTATAATGGAGCACATGAGAAGGAAAGCAGGAAAAATTGATAAATTACGCAAGCTGTAACCACTTGTAGAATCTTCTAATACACGGGAATGAAAAAACAAGGATGTCACCAGCACTGAAAAGAACAGCATCCCTTTACTAAACAGAATTGCAAAATATCTTAATCAGATTCCCGCTCTCCTAATGAGGAAGTCAGAACGATATCCATCAAGAAACATATTTGATTTGTTCAGTGTAGAAGATTAAAATAGATTCATTAGTGTAGGGATGAGAAGACTCAGTTAGCTGAAAGAGAACTCACACCACCTTGCTTGATTTAATGGCAGCAAGTACAAAGTGTGTATATATATATTTATTCTGACAGGTATACTTTGGATAGTTCATGCTGGAACATGTTGAAAAAGTATCTGCACAGCATTTATTTAATCAGTAGCACAGACACTTCAAAAACCTCACAGAAGAACATACTTCTCATATTCTGACCAATATTCACTGAGTTCTCATATATCTTGATTTTCAAGGTAAGTCTTAGTAAAGTTCACTTATATTACCACTGAACACACACAGGCATCTTTCTCATCAACTGTGTTGATAAGAATATTTTATTATTTTCTATTTGATGTAATTTTCCCAAAATAAGTTTCAAGTCAGTTTCAAGTCAGCTTTTCCTGCAAGAAACACTGAAAGCCATGGGAATGTTTTCTCTTCTGATAGCACCATTTTCTTCTTATTCCATTATTGTCTTTCTTACACTATTCACACTCCCTTCCCAGTGTTACTGCTTTACTAGACTAATGAGGTAAAAATCTACAGCTATTAATAAAGCAATTTTTTAAAAATATGCTCAGATTTTGCTACCAAGGTACAGCAATGAGCTGTATGTTAATACCTTCTGTTTATTGAATAGAAAAGAAAAATTGCATGACGTGTCTTTCAGATGAAGAAAGCAAAGGGATTGAGGATTGGAAGGAAAAGGAAAAGGGACCAGTTCACACTGAACTCCAGATCCAGTGAACAGGGATTCTCATTGCCCCCACCACAAGGAATTATTGGTCACACAATTACAGGAACAGTTGGGAAAGCATTAGCCAGAAGCAGCGATGCAAGTAAACACCTGCATAATTCAGGCAAAAATCTCTGTATAAAAACAAATTCCAACTCTGGCTTATTAGAAACTGCTTTAATACATCTGTTCCACAGGAGAAAGAACTTCATCCCAAAGTTATGAACATGAGACAGTAACAAGGCCCTGATTACCTGGACTTCAGAGATGCAGCTGAAGCCATGCAATGTCCAAAAGAAAAATTTTCATGAGACTAATAAAAGATATTTGAAGTGCAGCAGTGAAACTACTAGTACTTGGTATCCACAAAAACATGGTATTACTCCTTAAAAAAGCTAAGAAAAAATCCATGCAGTTCTACTCCGAAAACAGCAATCTGAGCTCCTGTTGGCACATACAAAAATATGGATACAAACACAAATTGAAGACTCATAATCAACTTAATGCCTATCTTTCCATTCCAGCACACACAGGCTGGTAATGTTATAGACACCTCCTACCACTTATCTACCAAGGCATCACGGAACTTGTAGACAAGAACCAAAATCCTTTTCCCATCCACTCCTTTACATGATTAGTCATTCCCTAGATCAGCCTAAAGCAAACATTACATTTCTTCTTGTTCTTTTACACTGGAATGCAAAGAAAAATATGGTTCACAGCGCAGCTTAATCTCTGAAGCAGCACAAGACAGTGATCTATAAAAGTGATACCACTCAGCCCGCTGGGAAGGGACAAAACCCAAGAACTATAATCCTTTATCCATCACTAAAGGGTAGAACTGAAACTCCAAACTATCTGCTTTGCCTACAACTGCTGTTAAAGGCGTAATAGAATATTTAGGAGAAGACTGTTGAGAACTCAGAGACCTGGAGAATTCTGTTTACCCATAACTCACAGTGTTCTCTGCAACGAGACTATTAATGAATCTCAGAAGGATTTAATGTGAATGCTGCAGTGTAATATTTGCTAAAACTTGTATCACTAAAATAAAAACGAGGATATGCTAGAAAACACTGGAAAAGTTGAAGATAAACGTCTGTTACAACATATATATATAGATATAACCAGATGGCTTAACACAAATAGTTAATCTATTTTCTTCCTCAATTTGATTTTACTAATAATCTCTTCAGTTTTATGTACGTAAAAAACGCACAGAGACACAATAAAGAACTTGAAAAAACTTGCTGAGAAAAAGCAACTCACGCTAGCATTATCAATGTACAAAGTTTGTAGATTTCACCGTTTGTTTAAGATATCCGTATCTATAATCACATGTATTCATCTTCCTTTACCCACACTTCCCTCCCTACAGATAAAAGTACATTCGAAATCCTAGTCCAATGAGTCAGTTAAAAATACACATCTGAATCATAAGTATATTCTGAATACAACTCTAAAGCCAAGGGGGATACTATTAATACATATAACTAAAGAAACAGCCTCAGCTAGCTGCTTTTATTAATCACCTTGCCTGTTCCAGTTAACTACAGTTACTGCCACAATGTTTTTCCTGCCATTCTCCCTTATCTGTACGTTTGTTTGGTTTTAAAATAAAATATTTAAGTGTATCAGCTACTATGTCTTCTATCCCTAGTTTTCTATTTTTGAGGATTTTGTTTAAAACCTAATATTTAAGCATACTAGTTACCACTCCAACTCTTATTAAAAGTTCCAGGAGATTTCACTTGCCTGTAAAAAGACTAAGTGTCATCCTTTAAACCTTAGTATTTAAAGAAAGGAAACAAGAGGTAAAGTTACTTTTGTCCTACATATATCCTGTACTTAGGTGTACAACTGCCACACAAAAAATTGTTTCTAATATTCAGTATTGTTACTTGCTTCACAGATCTACTCAAGGATATAATTTAAGGATCGGCACCTCATTTTGCTAAACCCCACAAAAATTACGTCCTTGCCTGACAGAGCTTCCCGTAAGAATATACGACAGAACCGGAAAATGTAACAAACACTGACATTTGATGAAAAACGACGGGAAGGGTTTGAGTAATTTAGAACGTTCAGAACAGCAAAACTGTCAGAAAAGTGGGCTGAATATATAAGTGTACCTGCTCAGGAAACAAAGTTTCTGCTGATACTACTCTACCAGAAGCTGTTTCAGAACATTTCATGCCATCACTCGAACTCCTTCCCCTACACAGTATCGCTCCAATTTGACACGTGTCATTCGCCTATCGCTACAGGACAGAGGCTTCGCCTTCCTCTTTCACTCGGGCTCTTATCTCTAGCCTATGGCCAAAAACAAGCCTCCCCCCTTCCCTCTGCAGCAGGGAAGGGATGAGGGACCCGAATAAAGGAAACAACCCGCTGCTCAATCCATTCCCTCCGGCACCCACCGCGGGCACTCCCGCCCGTTCTGCGGCGCTCCAGGAAGCGCGGAGCCGCCTCGCACCTCGGCGGCGGCCCCTAGCTCCTGCCCCTCGGCCGAGACCCGCCTGGCTGCCGGGGCCGGCTCTCTGCTCTGCCCCTCGGCGCAGGGCCCTCGCCCGCAGCCCCCGCTCGCCAGCAGGAGGGGCCGCGCTGCCCTCCAGCCCCGTGACACCGGAGCGGCCCGGCCCCGGCCCGCGCAGGCCGGGCTCCCCGCATGCCGCGGCACGGACAGGTGCAGCCCTCAGGCCGCCCGGGGCCCTGCGCAGCCCGGGCTCGGCTCCGGCCTCCTCCTCCTACTCCTCCTCCTCCCCTCGCTAGCCCCTTCCCCCGCGCACCACTATCACCCTCGGCCCCGCACAAAGACGGGCCCTCGCCCGCCGGGCCGCGCAGAGAGAGAGCGGAGCGGAGCCAGGCCAGGCCGGGCCGGGCTGAGCCGGGCCTCCTGCCCCCCCTCCTCGGCCGACGCCAGCGGCCCGGGCCTCCCACCCGCCCTGGGGGCCACCGCCTCCACCTCCCGCCTCACCTCTTTGGGGACGAGCTGGTTCTCCTCGCTGGGCACCATGGCCGGTGGCGCGGCGCGGAGCCCGCAGCAGGCTGAGCCGAGCGCCGTCGTCAGCAGCAGCGGGAGGCGGGGGGACGCCCGCGGCTCATCCTCCTCCTTCTCCTCCTCCTCTTCTTCCTCCTCCTCTTCCTCCACTTCCACCTCCTCCGCTCCCGCGGGCAGCGCCGCGGCCCCGCCCCGTCGCCAATCCATGGCAAAATGGCCGCCGGCGCGGTTCTCGCGAGAATCGCCCCACCCCGACCTCGCCGTGTTTCGCCGCCCTCATCGCCTTCGTCCCGGGCGCCTCTGGATGCAGACCCAGACCCGGGGCCCCCGCCTGGCCTGGGCGAGCCGCGCGGGTGTTGACTGAGCATGAGGGGCGGTGTAGGAGCCGCAGCGCCGAGCCCCGCGGGCGGCCGGGCCGGAGCCGCCCATGGCGCCGGGCCGCCAGCCCCCCCACTTCATGTTATCCTGCCCCGGGGAACTGCGCGGGGCGCCCGGGCCTGTGGAGGGCGCGGGGGAAGAGGGAGTGAATAAATGGAAAGGGGCTGCGCAGGGAGGCGGGGGAGTCACCATCTCTGAAGGTGTTTAAGGGAAGACTGGACGTGCCACGGTGGTGTTTGGTCATGGGTTGGACTCAGAGGTGTTTTCCAACCTAATTGTGTCAGGGGAAATGGAGCAGCAAGAGGCGAGCGGGGCGGGAGCGCGCCCGGCTCGCTGCCGCAGGTGCGGCACGGAGCGCGTAAGGGCTTCCCTTGGGCTGGGGGCGGCCCGGCCGCGGGAGCGCTCGGTGTGGGGCACGGGAGCCGGCCCGGCCCCGCCACACGGACTCCGTCTCTTCGTGCCGCACCCCCGAGCGGCGCTTCCCGGAGCCTCGGGCTGCAGGGACACAGGTTGTTTCGCTTCGTGTCACTCGCTTTTTTGCTTTCTGGTGCCAGACTGAGACCAGCAGGAGTGGACGAGTAAGCAGAGCCTGGTCCCGCTGACGTGTGAGCTCTTACTGGTGCCTAGAAGTTGTTATTGAAGTCATGCGGTGAAGTTCAGCGTGTGCTCGCTGTAAATCCGACGTTGATAGCTCATTTTCAAACAAGATGCAAGGCTGTTTCTGTGATATTGCTTAACTGTTGATTTTTGTCCACGACAAGCTGACATATATCTGGGGTTTGTGCCACCTGAGTCACACTAAAAGCCAAATCACTAGAAGGACTGAAAAGCACATTATTAGGAAAGTAATTGATGTCTATTTCGCTGCAAAACACACTGCTGTTCACTTTTAAACTACTTGGCTAATGAAGAATGGTATGTGGTAGTTGCACAATTCTGCACAACTATTTTTCTTATTATTTTAGTGTCCTCTTGTGGAAAAATGCAGTACTGAGGATAATTTTTGGTTTTGTGTAAAAGAAACTTTGTGTTTTGGGGTAATTTTTGAAACCCATTGTTGTGGAGGTGGTTGGTACTGTGAAGATTTAATAAACTTAAATGACTCTTTGCTCTTCATGTTCAAAGCATGTAACTTCTCAGGTTTCTCTCTGCTTTCTCAGAGATAAGGGAAACCTTTTGGAATTGGGATATGTTACTAGTATTTCTATAAGAATAGTGGATTAACACTTTAAAAAAAAAGAGGCTTTATAATGGTCATTTCTGTGAATAACATCAGTGGTGTAAATTTCATCTTTCAAGTATGCTATGGTAAATGCTATGTTTCTGGCCTGGTTTTTTGTTGTTTGTTGTTTCTACTCCTTGAACTAAGCACAGAAATCCTCTCATTGAAAAACTTAAAGCAGTTTTTAAGTATATTTCTAACTTATTTTCCACTATATAACTTAATGAGCTCAAGTTTTTACGTACAAAAGGTCAGGAGGTTCTTTGAGACAGGAGCTCTTGGCCTCTAGTTTTACAGTGCGTTGCACCTGAAAGCCCCTCACCTTAGAACTTTGAGCTCTAATATGATAAAATCAAGTATGGAGACAGGAACCTGGCAGTCCCTTGCTGTTGATGTTACTCTATTGTTAGGCATGGGGTTGTGTGGACCTATGCCTCTACAAGAGGAAAAAGTATATATCGTTGGGTTTTTTAATAGGAAAGGAGAAATTAATGAACTTGTGTCTTTTTGAAAAGAGTTGTTTTATTAATGCTTATCAGCTGTGTTGCTGATTAAAAAGTTTGGGATTTACGTGGGGGTTTTTTTTGACGGGAACTTCTGTAATCATCTTGGTATGAGAAAAGGTATAATTGCAGAAGAAATGAAAAAGGATGTCAACATT
This sequence comes from Atrichornis clamosus, assembly GCA_013400975.1. Lineage (NCBI taxonomy): Eukaryota > Metazoa > Chordata > Aves > Passeriformes > Menuridae > Atrichornis > Atrichornis clamosus. Next base: position 81,612 of record WBMZ01003302.1, read on the forward strand.
TGTGGATATTTGAAGGAGCACAGCTGCCTGGTGTTCTCCACTTGGCCAGTGGTGTCCAAAGATCCCTGAGATTAGTGAGCAAGTACTTGAGCCGGAGAGGCAGAACAGAGCCAAGCTCCCAGTACAAGGGAAGCAACCATCAAAGTGCTGACTGGCAGCCTCCAACAGGGGTGTGTGACTGACTGGCCTGGTGCTGCTTCCCCTCGCCCCCCGGTTTGGGGACACTCCCCCCAAAACCTCTCAAACTTGGGGGACTCTTCCTCTGTGTTGTAAGGAATCCAGAATTGAGGGACAAGAAGCTTTCAGAGATGTTATGTTTGAATGTTCTTTTGACCCTCTAAAATTTGTTCTTATTTTTCTCCTGTCATTTGAGCTTAACAAGGGGAAAAGCTACAAAACTCAATGACTTTATTTGAAATATATTGTTCTGTTAGAATAAAGAGGTAGCTACCACAAATATGTGCCTACAAGATAAGAATCAGGAGTTTGTTTTTTAAAGAAATACTTCGTTAGATCCTCCTGCCAACCTTTAAAACTGTGCAAACATCCAGTGTAGCATGTGTGCATGAAACGTCTTTAATAGAGTAATAATCGCTAGTTAATAATTAAATCTCTGAGGGCTTTTGTAATTTGTGGATGCTACAGTATTTAATCTCTTTATGTGAGACTTCTTAAAGAGGAATAATTCAGTATTTGAGTTTTATGAAGGAATCCTGCCCTTACATAAAGAATGATTTAATGTACCACAGGTTTAACTTATTATTAGTGTGAAGGAGAAAAATTGTTTTCTCAGACTACAATTGATGCTGGATTTGCAGGTACAGGTAAATTTGTTAGGATGTTCATTGTCGAACTGTTGCTCAGACATACATTAGAATAAAAGTCACAGGTGCTGAAATGTGTCAGTTTTCAGTCAGTACAGTACTTCTCACACTAATGTATGCATTGAGTTAATGGAAATATAGTTATGCAACGTCAGTGTGCTAAAGTAAATAGCAGACTTCCATTTTAAAAGATGATGAGCTTGTAAATTAGTCTGTGGGAATGGGAAACCTCCCCTCCTCTGCAGCCTCTTTAAAGGTTATGCTTTAATCATTCCTCCTCCTCTGTAAGAAATCACTGAATCCTGTGCCAAGATTTGCCAAAAATGAAAAACATTTTTAAAAAAAGGTTAAAGAACAGAATAGAATGCTGCCATCTAGCTCTTTCACATGTGCAGTTAGATGCTCCAAGATGTCTTTCCCAAAGTAACATTATCCTACCTGTTTGAGATGGAAAGACTATGTAAGGAGGATTGTATAGACTGATACCATTGATTTGGGGGTGTTCTCTGAAACACTTGGGTTTGATTTTTCAAATAGGCTGTCACTGGGAGATCCATGTTCTGTTTCAGAGGTAGAGCCAACGTTGCAGTGCTTGTTTTTTTCTGTATTTTCTTGTTAAAAACAGCCAACCAACCAAACCCACAAAAAAAAGATCCAACCAACCAATAAAAAAACCCCAAAACCAAACCCTCAAAAAACCCCAAACCTGAAGTTTGCAGTCCTTGGCAAGTTGCTGACAAATTATCAAAATGTCATAGCCATTCTGTATTTGGCAGCAGTGGAAATGTAGCCAGTGCTGATGCAGTGTTCATTCAGAGCTCATCTGCACTGTCAGCACTTTAAGAAAACATAGCTCAAGGCCTCTTCCCTTTTCAATCTTTGGCAAATCCACATCTACTGATAGACGGAGAGATGTGTGAAAGTTCAGGATATCACAGTCCAGCAGTTCATTGCACTGCTGATTGCTTTGCTGTTTGAGCCTCAAGTTACTTTTCCCCAATTGCACAGCAAGTTTTGCAGCATTTCTCTGAAAATCTGCCTGTACCAGTCCTTTCAATAAGGAAAGAAAAAAATCAGTACATTTGGCCCTTATACGGGGGCAGGAAAGAAGAGGGGAGAATATTAGGAAGAACAAATAGAATTAGTGAAAGAAGAGAAAATAACAGACTTCTGCATCTTTAAATGGCCTTTTCACTAGATATTAATCTCTTTGATCTTAGCTCCCTAAGTATGAAACAGACCATGAAAAGGCTAAAGAGCAAATTAACATCTTTTAAAAAGGGAACACTGATTATTTTTAATTCTTCTGTATCTGTTTTATATTTTAGCATTTTAGACTCTGTCTTGAATGTGTTAAGCACTAGAATCAAGGTATTAATTTGAAGATAAGGAATTACTAAATGATTTTCTATGATATGTATCTTTAAAAACTCCATATAGACTTTAATGTCTAAAGAAGTATATTTTGAAGCAGAATTTTAGAAAATAAAAAAATTAATTTCCAAGAGTTGAGAATGCTGTGGAAAACTAAAACAGCAAGTGGGTGCTTTACTGTGGAAAAAGTATTCTTTTGCTTTAGAAGGACCATTGTAGCAGCTCTTGTAGGTCTAATAGGTAGGTAAGCAGCCCTCTGAAGTTAAACTTTGTGAGATTAAGGAAAAAATTATGTTCAGTGCTAAATATTGTGTTCTGCTGTTCTTAGGCATTGTTTTCTGCCATAACCTATATGAACATGCAAGTGCTTTTCTCTCCTCTGACATGGTGTTTCATGCCAAGATCTTTTTAATCAAAACCAGTAGGGGATTATTTTAATTAATTATAAATCAGCAGCTAAGATTCATTAACACTTTTGTTAAAAATTATCTTATTACTCCAGTTTCAAGATACCAAGTGTTCAGATATTATCTTAGTAAGTTAGCTTTCTTTTCCATGATTACATTAATCTTATGTATGAATTACCACAAGAGTTTGAAGCTCAAATAACAGTTCTAAAGAGAAGTAGAAATGCTGCAGAGAGTTTTGTAGGACCATGGATTCCTTTTTTAACACTGAATTCTTTTACCAGCTTGACTTAAAATTTTCAGCATTATGTTCTTATAACTGCAGAGCCATTTCTGGCATTAGTAGCCTAAACAAAACACTGTTCAGGGTGTTTGACCTCTTGGTGCACTTGTCAAAACCTTCCTGGTGTCATTGGGAGTAAAACATGTGCGGTAGCAGCCAACTTCCACTTTGTGGTGAGAGTTTGGAAACAGCTGTGGGCTGATATCACGTAGAGTTTGTGAGATCCAAGCAAATCTCACGTGGAGTTTGCTGGCTTGGTCACAGGGCCAGACTGTCACTGGTGTATCTAAAATGTGTGCGGTAGCTTGGGAACCGGTTGTCTTTTTAAATGTGCAGACTGGTAGATCCTTTCTGGAATATGGGCTCATGTGTTATCTAACCCTCTAAGGCTGGGAGGTGGCTGAGGGAGAAGGAGGCTCTATACACAGCAACACAGGAAAGGCTTGCCTATGGGAATGCAAGAAGAGAGGAGAGTTGCCTTGAATGCGTACCATGACAGTAATTAAGTCACCAACAAGGTTCAGTTACTTTAGAGGTTCAGAAAAACCTTGCAGTGACATAGCCAGTGTATGTAAAAACACCAAATTAACTCTTACCACACATGAGGAATTGCTGTTGCATAGTCACCGTGGGAGCCCAAAGGCTGTAAACAAGACTATGTAGTGTGCACAAGTAACAGAGTAGCCTGGATTCAGTATGCCTTCAATATTCAGTAGCTCTCAGGATGGACAGTCAGGGTATTTATAGCTGCCCTTGGGGCCTGGGGAGTTAAATAGTTCAGGTTTGCATTAAGGGTTCCCAGTGACCCTTCAAATTAAATCTGGTGACGTTTAATATTTTGAGCAAGTGCTAATTATACTACTTGCAGCTTTTTGGGCAAGCAGGAAGTGGTTTCCCATCCTCAGCATGCCCTAGCACATAGAGAACATTCCATCCTCCCAGATTTAAGTTCCTAGGTTGCCTTCCCCTGCATGAAATAAGTTTTTTTCACCTTTTCTTTGTAAAGGTGTCATGATTATCAGTGTAAAGACGTAGCTTGCAGCTGTGTGGGCTCCACCCCATCCTCTCACTGCGGGGAGGGAAGAAAGGGCACGTTCTGAATGTCTCACGTCTCCTGGCGTGGAGTACCCGGGCAGTACCTGCAGCAGGATCTGTCCCCTGGGCTGCCCTGTGCTGTGATCTGCCTGTGGCCTGCACTGCCCAGCAGTGGAGACCTGCCAGCCTTCTTTACTGGGCAGGGCTGGAAAGCAGGAGGGGAACATCGCCTGTCTTCCCATTTGCTTACTGACAGTGCATGACAGTGCTCTCTCTTTGCTCTGTGCTCTCACCAATAATTTTCTTCCACTGGTGACGGGAGGAACTTTGTGTTTTGAGTACTGTGGTGGACCTGGTTATTTTATAACTGGTTTAGGATTGCTGAGGGGAGGGGAGTTGCTCTTCATCTGCCGTCATTCCTCATGCCAGGGCTCAGAGCAGGCTGCACTCAGACCTTGCTAAAGCAGCTTTTAGGCAGTATGTGCAGAGCTGGTGGGAGCCTTGGTCTAAAACCAGCTGCTTGCTCTGTGGTTCTCCGAGCTCAACCTTGTCCTTGTTTTGCAATGCTCCGTGTCCTGAACATCTGCAGCCATCCCAGGCTGTAAGGGCTACTCTGCTGTGGGAGCTGCTGAGCTCTTTCTTACATTAATTAATGTAGCTTTACCTTTGGCAGCAGCAAAGGGAGCTGCCAGAGGTCTTACATAGCATTTGAAATGTCAGCTGCCAGTCTAGAGCAGCTGCCAGCACTGGAGCTCTGACAGGGGGAATGTTGTCACAGGACAAATGCAGGGAATGTCAATGTGGACACAGCGTGAGTCAGTCAGGGCAGGGACTTGTGTACAGAGTATCCTGACGTTGGTAAAATGCCCTTTGAGCTCTCCCAGCAAGTTGGCACCTGTGTTGCTTGGGTCGTGTATAAGGAAATGCTGCTGGCTCCTGGCTGTTGTGGTTTGTATTTAGACCTGACTGTAAGTAGTTGTCAGAGTGTGGGGCAGACACTGATAAAATAATCCTGTAGTACTGGGAGTCTCTCTTCTGGGTCAAAGAGTAAGGCAGAGCACTGGTGATGAGAGTCTTAAGAGAGAACGCAGATTCTAAAAGCAATAATTTTGGTCACATGTATCTCAATTTTAATTATTTTTAGTGGGCTTTTTCTTTTAAATGTTTGGGATGTATCTGTTGATTGAACTGAATTAACATGGGGAAAAATAATAAAAAGATTTGTAGCTACAGTCCTTGCTTGTCATCATCGCCTTTGTGAATAGATGTGTCTGGAGAGCAGTTGTGTTTCTTCAACATTTTGATTAGAAGGCTCGGCTGCAGACATTTGTGCTAATTTGAATCTTCTGTTTGCTGTTAGTGGGGGAAGCAAATTTCTTTTTATACTTCTTTGCAATGAATTGTGCCAGCTGTTTTAAGTTAGATGCTTACCCATTTACCTCTCACCTGTAATTTAAACCAGGCTTGTTAATTGGGCCTGTTAGATGTAAGCACATCTACCAGAGGTGTCCAGATAGGTAGAGACAAATTCCAGATCATTTGGAGTGGATCCAAATCCTTTCCTGAGACTTAACTCTTCAGCAGAGAGCTCTTTTATAGGATGATGTTAAAGGAAGAGGGCTCACTGGGGTTTTTGGTTTGGCTGGTTACTAACGTGGGGTGCATCCATGGAATGCAGGGGAGCATGAATCACAAGGGTCTCAATGCCAGGCTCAGAGATATAATCATAGGCTGGGTACTGTAGTATTTACCACAGTGTTTTACATATGGAATTAATCTATGCCCTGCCTTGTGCTGGAAATGTGTGCCTTTGCATTTATGCTGGTTTTGTGTTCCTTATAGTAACAAAAGATTTATATTAAGCAGCCCAAACCAATTTTAATTTCTAACAGGCCCATAGAACTGTGCTTTTGATACCATCAGGAATGGAAATACTTACTGGAAACCAAATTCCACACTTGCTGATGGGAATGCTCTTTACTAGGGTAAAAGTCACCTAAAAACATCCATAAACTTTTTGATGTTCTAGGCTTATGTCTATGTACAAGAAAACTTGCACATACAATAAAGCCTCCATCCTGCTCTGCATCCCAGATCTGGGTTGTGTGGCAGATTTCTCTTTTTTAAGTCTAGGAGGGTTTCTGAATCGGGGAAAATGTAAGCCTCAGATCATCAGAGGGTTATTGTCCATACTACCTAAGAAGTTATAAACAAAGATAATCAAAGCAGTCATATTTGTCTTTTAGGGTTTTTATCTTTTCTGGCCTCTGAATTCTAGGAAAAATAAAAGCATGTTGATAACAGACTTTTCTAACTGCAGAATTTTTGTTAATACCCTGACCAGTCTTCAGTCTGTTCTTCCTTATTTTATGGCTACTCCTTCAGCCTCTTCCTCCAGAGACAGGCTGAAACTGTAGTGACTCATCTTTTGTTAATGTGCTTTTTGTATTCCCATGTTATTTATTTTCTTGTCTTTGAATTTATTCCGGATGGCACTCATGTAGTAAGCATGTTTCAGGCATGAAGAGGTTAATGCAGCTTTAACTGACTGCCTCATAATAACACTCATGTTCTTGGCAGCCTTGGGATGAGAGTTCTTGCCTGCAGTCACATACAAGGACTATTATCCTCTTTGATTGCCGCGTTTCTATACAGCCAAAGTAGATGTAACAGGATCTTTAGGGGAGTCCTTTTGTGTGTTCCTTGGCTGTAATAGGAGTTTTATAGTACCTCTTGAAAACTGAAAGGGCAGCTCTTAGTACACAGGTGATTAATCCAGGAACCCCTATGTTGAAATGACTAAAATGATATTCAGGTGTTTTGAAGGTGCTTTGAAAAGGTGTTTTGAAGATGCTTTCGTGATTTAACTTTTGGAAATTAATGACATAAGAAACAATTCTCAAAGCCTCACTGCTAGTTCAGTTCTGGTCCTTTGACTAAACCATGGCCCTAACTTAGGGTGAAGTAACTAGCTGATTTGTTTCTTTTTAAGTGAGGAAAGGGAAAAACTGAAAGCAGTAGGAATTAAAGTGGACATGGAATTTTTTTAAATCTCCAATGGAAGTGATTATTTATGGAAATTTCAGAGTAGTAACTAATGCTGCACCGGCTATTTAAAATCCATCTTGTGACTGAGAATGATGCCACTCAGTGCTCTTGGATTGCTTAATGACTTTTTTCTAGGAGTGATGTGTTGTAAAACAGCAGTTAGGTAAGATGTTGTGTCAACCACGGAGCTCGGTACTCAGGTGCAGTTGGAAGAAATCTTGTTAAAACCATAATACCTGGGGGACATTCACAGGCAGAAGTAAAGAGATAGAGATGAAGAACAAATCCAAGCCAGTTTCTTCTGCAGTACTCACATCATCTGTATAAAGTCTTGAGGTGAGGAATTTGATTTTGAATGTACGGTTATGTTTGGCCCCATTGTTCCCATGACTATTTGTTACAGTGCATTTCAGGAGTGATACATATATACAATAAACTTACTGTTTAGATACATGAGATGTTCAGTGTATCTGAATATTGCTGGAATCTTGGAAATAGGAGAGGTTTATTATTTTGAACTATCCACTTACATTTCATTACCTATTTTGCATTTTCTTACACTTTTAAGAGGAAAGTGCCTGTACTTATTAGCATTACTTATTTCTACTTAGCAAGCATAGTCTGTCACTGCTGAAATAGTTGAGCTTAGAGTTTTGTATCAAGCATGCCAATCCTGAGATAATTAGAGGATTGATGAGTGCTGCTATTTTGAACCCAGAGAAGGAAATTTCTGGTTTTCAAAACTGGGAGTAACCCAGGCAGTCTCTTTTACTGTACACTGGATGTATCTGCACATTAGAAGAAGTTAGGTATTAGAATTCTTTTGTGAAATGTTAACTGCAGTTTGATGTCCTTTTTATTTAAATTTATGTCTTAATTTCATTTTAAAACCCAGAAATTTAAGGTTTTTAGATTTAAGAAATTTAAGAAATTTTCTTGGGAGCACAATTGGACCTCCCTCTATCGCTTTGCTAAGAGAGTTGATGTGAACAGATTAACTTCTCTTTGTGTCTGCAGAGAGACTATTTTTATTTCAAAAGTATGCTCTAACAGCATGTTAGCAATGCTTCCTTGTGCTTAGTGATCATATAATCACGAAGCACGTGAAAAGAATATGGAAATTTCAAGTGTGGGAAGTGTGGGAACAGCATGACGTAGGTGCATGTGAACATTAGACTTTACCATGCATGATGCAATTCATGACACTTAAAATTTTGCAAATTATTGTACATATTAGATTTTTTTCACATTAATTTCAAGACTTCTCTCTTTTCCTAAGCTCTTCCAGCTAAACCTGAAAAAAGAGACTAAACTTGCTTACTTTATGTAAATTTGAAGGTTAACATAATGATAAAGAACTTCCTAGAAAAGGACATGGCGAGGTGAAAGGCAAATCCAAAAGGTTTGGAAAATAATGAGAGAAAAAATGAGAAAAAGTCAGTGAAATCTGATCTGTACAAATTAAAAGAGGGTCTGTGTGCCTGGGGAGATGCATAGAATAGCCGTGATGCTGATCATAGAAGGAATAAACATCTTCAAAAGAACAAGCATGATACTGTCCAGCTGCTTTTTTGTTTTGTTTCTGCATCCAAAGACATTCTGGGAAGAACCAAAACGTTTCCCCATGTGCCTACTTAGGACAGAAGGCAAACGCAATAAAGCTACTTCCTGGTACTGCAGTAGGTAGTGATAATTAAGAAAGCTTTTGATTTAAAAAAAAATCTATCGTAAAAACACAAAAACATTAATATTAAGTGAACAACACCATCTCTGCCTCCCTTTCCCACAATAGTTTTGCTGCTGAGAAAACTGAGCCGAATATGCAGAATGGCAGAGGCAGCTCTGGGTGTGAGACACCTTGCAACCAGGAGGTCTGAGGCTCTGCTGGGAGCTGTTTTGGGGGTGGGATCAGAGTGGGGTTTGAGGAGAACAGGAAATTGCACAAGGACCTCTCTGTTGGTTGTTTACCAGGAGCCAGTGCCGCTGGAATAAACAGCTGGGCAGCAGTACAGTGTCCCCTTTGTCGTCCAGTCTGACAGAACTGGAAATGGAAACGTGGAGCTCAGGGATTCAGTGAGGGAAGCCTATGGGATCAGGGAGCTCGTCACAGACCATTGGAAACTGAAACAGTATGTGGTAGTTTTGGTCAGAGACAAGAGCTTTTTAAATCCAGAAGTTGTTTTTGCCAGTATCACTCACTAAATAAACTCTAATCGAAACCTTTGCCTTCCCCCCTTTACCTCTCCCTCCCCCGATAATGTAGAGGCATTTTACAATTTTCTTAAGGTTCTTTGGGCAGAGAAAGCTGTGGTGAGGAGTGAGGTTTCTCACTGAGGTACCGCAGTGAGATGGGGAAGAGAAATTCCTCAGCAAGGGAGTGAGCAATTCAGACTGAGGCCATTCTCAGTTCTTGAGCCTCAGCCACCTCTTCATTAAGTAGGGAAATATCTGCAGACTGACTCAAACACTGACTGGACCTCAGTTTGCCTTGCAGAATTAAACAAGTGATGGTAATAAGGAGTGCTTTCCTCACTAGAAGCTTCTGGTGACATTTTCACATATTTTCTAAGCATATGTAAACGTCTGGATCCACTAAACATCCTCCTACAGGTGTAGTATTTTTGCAGGAAAGGGAGAGTCGTGATTTCACCGAGTCACAAATACTTAATGAAGTAAACTGTGTTCAGATACTGCTTAATTAATCTTGTTTCTTTGCAGTGAAAGGTGATTCAGATGCTGAGTTTTCCAGAACACCAGACATGAATCCAGTGCCAGAAAACAGGGTGAAAAAAACCCACCAGGAATTTAATAAGACTGAAACATCTTTCTTGTTCTGCTGCTGAGCAAACTAAAAGGAATGTATTTACATGGATTCACTGGCAGTTGTTAAGGCTTATTTATGTCAGTATAGTAGAGTGTAGTGAGTGGATTGCGAAGAAATGTGCCCTTATTATTACACCTCTAGCAGGATAAATTGATAAGTTGATTTATCTTACTGAGGTTTGTATTCTCCCCAAGCCTTCTGCACAATAACATCCAGAGACCTCTGTGCTCCATTCTACAACATCAGCCACTTAAGATGTGTTATAAGAATATACTTTTTTCTAATTTCTGAGATGGGAATAGTTTAATTAGGTTCTAGTTGATTAATTCAAGTTCAGCATGTTTCAATGTTAATGTTAGGTTCCGTAATTGGAAAGAAAGGTCAGCTAAATAGGGAAGGATTTTGTCAGCATTATAGAAAAACCTTTATGCTGTTCTTTTATGGTGGTGTAGGAATTGTCCTTGATACCATGATATGTGTGCATCTTGGACATCTTTGAAGTCCTACAATAACTTACTGTAGGTTGTATTTAGACTGTTTCAAAAATGTATTTATTTTCAAGGAACACCTTTCTGTGTAGTTAGTAGTGTTAGGAAAGGAGAATAAGAGAGGCAGAAAATTGAACTGAATGAAACTTTGTTGGATTTAGGTCTAGCAAAGTGAAAGGAGTTTGGAGTATGACAAAGAAATGCTGTTTCTTTGTGTTCTTAGTAATTTAAGAACTAATGTGTTCTTAGTATTAAAAAAAATAGCACTAGTTCAAAAATAACATAAGTATTATGAAAATATTTTACTTGTCTTTTTAATCTCATATGGCAAGTCAGTTTCTTTTTCATCAAGAGAATTCCTACTAGGTTTTGATTTAAGTAAAGCTCTTACTTAGTGCTGCGTGTATATTTTCTAGAAAGCTCTATATTACTTTGAAATTCAGTATTTCATTTATATGCAGGGAACATGAGCCTTCTCCTTCATCTAGCAATCTGCACCACCCATATATACTTTTTAAAACCTTCAGATGTAACCTTCTTAAATATTTAAGGCATAGCTCCAACAGAACAGGGGTGAGCTGCTGCTCTCTTAACTTTGCCCTCTCCTTCCTAGGCCTTAGTGAAATACTCAAAGTGCTTTTCACTCTCTGAAGAGCTCGTTATTCAGGTATTCTAGAAAACTAAAGTGCCATATTGACCCTCTACTGCTTTTGAAAGTGCAAGTAAATATCCGAGAAATAAGGTGTTAAATGCACTTTGTTCAGTGTGTGAAATACAGTTGTTTCAGATTTCTGTTTGTAGAGGTCTGTCAGTGTTGCTGAGGAAAGGGAAAGCACGCACTTTTGGATGTGAAGAATAGATGGGAAGGCAACACAGGGATCCAGAGGAAGCATCAGTGGGGGGTGCAGTTTCGTAGCTCTGGTTTTGTGATCTCAGATTCTGTGTGCCTGTTCCATTCGTAGTATTGAGGCAAGTGCAATTCCTGGTTTGTGTGCAGTATCTATAGGGAATATGAAATGCCTGGGATAGCACAGTCACCATGGCCAACACACAAGCTGCTGTAGTGGTGATTTTTTTGTAAACCTACTGTCTCCAGTAAATGCGATATTTTATTTTTAGGTTTTGCTGAACAGATACATTACAAGTCTGTTTTTGTTTGAAATGGGGTGAGGCTACCTGAACTAGCAAGGCCATACTATCAGGGGTTAACTTCCTTTGTTTACAACAGTGAAAGTGAAATCTGTGAAGCAGATGAGCATGAACAGATTTGGTTAAACACTGATGTCAGAAGCATTCCTACTGTAACAGACAAGGTGAAGTTAACATGCAAGAAATAGTGAAGGCAAGAGAAGGTATTTTTAAATTGAGAAGGTTACTGTCACAGTGCAGAAAAGTGCTGTCATTCTTATACTTCTACAGTTCTGCTCTCTCCCATTGTGCCAACTCTTCTGCTTGCTAATTTTGATCTACTTTTGATAGAGTTCTTATGTAGAGATAGTATTTTGCTTCTTATGTAGTAACATTCTCAGGGTAGAAATTCTTCCTTTGTTGAGTTAGCACTTAACATACTGGAATTTGGTTGTTTAGGTATTCCTGTAATAAGTTTAATAACTAAGGATTTATTCCCCTAATAGTTTTTGTAGGTAGACATTATGCTGTTCCCCAAAAGCTCAGTGCTCCAGCCTTATGGAAAGAACTGCTTATTTATCCCTTTTTTTTTGTAGAGCCTTTGCAATTAATTTGGTGGCATTTTAAAGTGAACAGTCAGAAGGATGAGATCTCAGTTAAATGCTGAGGACTGTTCAGATGGTCTCTTCAGCATGAAGAGTGTTGGGTGTTTTCACCTCATGATGGTGGGACTGAACCAGAGTATTATAAGTAACAGAACAATTATATATAAGGACTAAACAAGAGCATTATAAAGACATTTTTTCTGATCATCTATTCCTGCAACCTAATTTCTAAGCGTTTAAAGTACTCAGGGTGCACGTATGTTTTAGTTCAGATTAGGAATGTGCTTTTGGAGTAAATCTCCTATTCATTACTATTTACCGTTGCTTGGTTCACTGTCTCAAACTGTCTCTTCAAATCCATATGATCTGTGGATGCAAAGACCTCAGCACCACTGGTTTGATGTACACACCTTCTGCTGGATGGGTTACACTCTCTGTAGGTTTCATGCTGTTACAGAGAAGTTCTGCAAGTGGTATCCTACATTCCCCAAAATTCCAAGTAATAGGGGATCCCTTTTTCCTTCTGTGGTAAAAGGTCTCAGTAATTCTTGGCTCCTCAATGATTATTTCGCTGTATGTGCTTGCTGTGTATTTACTTGCTGTGCAGAAATAACTACTGCAGCCAGGAGCGGTAACCAAAGAAGAAATTAATAAAGGGAAAGCAGTTTAATACTCAGTACAACCTTAAGTATGAAAAATAGTTCAAATGAAGCTTACTCAGTGAAGGAATTAACGTTTTTGAGCAGCCTAGTGGTTAAAAAACCAATTCTTTTTTTAATTGTAACTTTTCTTTGTATTTTGTTTTCTTTAATGTATGTTGCTTTTCTTACATTTTATTTTGGGCAGACAATGTCCTTTTAAGCAGTGATATTGGTTGTGTGTAGCATTGGCAATAGTGGACATTGTCAAGGAAAATGTATCTTTTAATACCTCAGTTTAGGTGCATAGTCATTCTTTAGTTGTTGTTTGCAATACATTAAACTATACCTGCCAGGTGAAGCGCTTAGTATTTTGAATTAATCTTTTGAGGGAGGATCAACTATATCCTGAACAGGTTAGAATCCTTAGCTGTTGATTCAGGAAATAATTTTTTTTTCCAGAAACCGTCATGGAGATTCTTAGAATCCTTCATCCCTTACCATACCCGTATAAACAGCTAAGAATAGTTGCAACATGTATAATACATCAGATAATAAATGTATAGAAAGTTTTTACCACAGTATTCTCAAGATATACTCTGTGAATCTGTTGGAACAAGATGTATCATACTTAGTCGTGGGTTTGGCTCAGCAGGGAGCTATATCTTAAGTTATATGGATATTTTAAATTGCTGAATTACATTACTGAAACAGTTTTGGGGTAAGAGTTCCTCCAATTTCAGAAAGTGATCTTTCATTTTGCTGATAGAATTTTTACATAAAGAAGTCCAGTTAGAATACATCCAGCTAATTAAAATCTGAATATTCATGATGGGCGCAGATACTGATAATAATTGTCTCATTGCAGATATGTTGGATACTTGGCTCAGCTCAGCCTATAGATACTTTTATAGATCTTCCCCATGAACATGTAGCCATGACTGACACTCCTTCAAAAGAAGGAAAAAAATGGCTTTCAAGAAAAAAAAAAATTGAAGTAGAATTTTGTAGCTCTGGAAGTAGCTAAGTCTTTTCAGCCTCTTTGCACTTCAAATAGAGTTGTGAATGTTCAGTGCTTGCCAATAAAAGGTTCTCACATGAGAAGTCATGTAGGAAGCTCAGATCAGCTCAGGGGAGCTCAGGAATTCAGACCTCTTAGTTCTTGTTCTGGTTCTCAAACTTCTGGGATTGTTTGGAGCGGAGTTTGGGTCGTCCAGGTTGTCAGAGCTGTTCCTGGCCCTTCTAGGAGGCTGCCGGGTGGAGCTGGCAGGGAGCCCAGGGCTGCAGAGGTGGCATGGGGACAGAGTGACCCCTGCACTCCTGTCACTGAGTCCTCCACTGGGCATTTTCTGTCTCTGGAGAAGGAACTCTCAGCAGAAGGCTGATTGGTCTGCTCTGCTGTGTGAATTTGTGTAGTGTAACAGAAATCTTATGCTTCATAAAAAATCTCACCCTTGCAAACATGTCCTCTCTCTTCCACAGTTCTAATGCATCTGAGTTTTTTAATAGGTTCAAACCAGCAACGCAAGCTCAGGTGTGTAGGAGAGGGAAAATATGTGGGGCAAACTAACATTGTAAAGTATAGAGATAAAACACATTAAAACCAAAGACCCCTAACTTTAAAGGGACATTTTAATGCTGGCAATGTAAGGTTGTTTTCCAAGTGAAATAAGTACATCTCCTGAGTCCATGTTTTTAAAAGTTCTCTGACTTCAGGAAATTAAAAATCTCGAGTTGTCATCTGGGTCATCAGGAAATATAATGAGCAGGTTTTGTTTGTTAATGGGTGTCACATAATCCCTTCTCCATTCCCCTTTCCTGCTCCTCTCTTAGACCAGAAATGTTCATATTTGCAGGAATTGACATGGTGCTGTGGAGCATCAAAGGATTCAGAGATTGTTACCCACAAATCCATGGCAGCTTTGCAGATGGAGGAGAAATACAATACATTCGAATCTCTACTTAAACACAGTTTATTTTAGGCTGTGGTTTCAGATTAAATAAATAACTGAATGCAGAGTTTAGAGACTCCAGACTCCTTAAGTATATTAAATTTTAAAAAAATCCAGGGCCATTTTTGTAGTGAATGGAAGGCAATGTGTTTTACAGAGAAGGGGGTGGAATATGTCTCTCGATTCAGTGCACTTCCAAGTAATTACAAAGAGCAGATCTTGCTGGTGATTCAAACAACAAAAACATTTTATAATTGTATAGGGCCAGATCTGGTCTACAGTTTCCCAGCGAAGAACAGTTCTTTGGAAAGCCCAGGGTAGAATTTCCTTTCCTCTGCCAGTCCTTCTGAGGGAGCAGGGAAATAGAGAAAGGTGTTCTTGGCTCGCACGATGCATGCTGGGGTGGTGAGGCAAGATCATAAATACATTACACATAGCTTGCAACTCCTAAGTGCCAAAATGTCTGATGATTGAGGCTGCTTCAGAGACACCAAAACATTTTATCTTTGTGTAAATAGCTGTGTTATTCAAATGCACAGAGCACGATGGTGGTTTGTGCTATTTTTTCAAAGGAATAAATGAAGACCCAGAGCTGTGACACAACAAGAATAAAATCTAAGTGTATGCAGCAATGATGGACACTGTCTCCTCACCAGCTGCTTCAGCTGCAAAGTAACAGATTCATTTTAGTAACACCTGCGAGGGATTATTTTAAGAACTCCTTGTAATATAACAAATTTGCATATTGGGAGAGTGGAGAGGTCACTGTTTATAGCTACAACTCTAAAACTAGATAACATGAAGCTATTTCTGATGTGAGGAGTTCGCAGGAAGGCATGGATTTTGCAGCCAGGAAGAGCAGGTGATTTTTTTTCCTAGCAATTGGAAATCTTTGGGCATGCTAATAAAATTAATTTTAGTACATTTTTCAGCATTCCCAGATGAAAACTGAATGTGCATGCTGATTCTATGGTTATTGGAATACTATAAATTTTCTTGTTTCTTTCAAAAAATGAAACATTATAAAATTTTATTTTCTGCATTACACATTATAAATATGGAAATAGAAGATTGAAATATTCCATTCACAAGGTGAAGTTGGAATATTTTGGTCGTATTAAAGCTACTTCATTTTTTTTTTCCAAATAGATTCCTGATGAGGGTGTGCAGCACTTGTCGAAGTGATATTTTCAGCTGTAAAAGCATTGTTGGAAAATTTCACTCTGGATTTAATAGCAGTCTGTGTTTCTTTAGCCCATGCTATTAAATTCAATCCAAGTGTAGGTGGTCATAGTTCTTGTCTTGAAATCTGATGTGTGTGCATTAGAATGAGAGTGTGGAGAATTAGAATATAGAGATTTAGAAAAATGTTAAGTATTATATTAGAATTAGTGCAAGAGTGGCAATCACCTGTTATTTGGTGAGCACCTGAAGAAATTGCTTCTTCCCTTTAACTGCCCTCTGTCTCCTTAATGTCAGGGATTGGAAGATGGATGTTGAATCTGACCGTGCAAAATGCGTTTCTTTTTAAGTGCTTGTGTTTTCCAATCCAGCAATACAGCTGCATAGTGGAACTTAAAAGAAAGGAAGCGGAATTCACCAGCTATTGGCATGAACTGCCTGTGGTTCCTTTGCTTGCATCTTCGCCTGAAATGGAAGTTCTCTTGGTTTTGAATGTACCACTGCAGTGTGAGTGTTCTGCTTGCACGGAAGGTAGAGCTTGCTTTGAAGAATTCCCAGTTCCCGGGCAGTGTTGCTTGTCATCTGCTCTCTGTTTTCAATGGCCTGGTTTTGCGGAGGGAGAGAAAATAATACCCAGCTCACATCCCACTTGATTCTTTCCCTGGGTGTCTCAGGTCTCCAGCACTGTGGATGCGTCCCTTAAATGGAAACGTGGATTTAAGCCTTTCCCTCACAAGATGGCAGCATCGCTTCAGGGAATCAAACCACCCGCACCAGGCAGGAGGCCTTGGAGACTGGAATATTTCCATCTTACCCGGTATGTGAAAGAAACTCTGGTGGATGTCCTCATCTGTGCCATCTGAACTCACATATCAGCATCGGTCACGGGAGTGGACGGCTTTCATTCGTTTGCTGCTGTGTTTGCAGGCATTGAGACGAAAATAAGTGGCTTTGAGGAGTTTTGTGAATTGTATGGAAACTATGTCACTATTACTGACTGTAGTTAATACTGTAGTTGCATTTCTGAGATTTCAGCTGCAAAATTTGTTTGCTTCAAATGCACTACAAGCAGAAATATCTTACAGGAATTTTAATTTGGTATTCACACATATTTCCTTCCATGTTCACTGAGTGCTTTTATTCATTCAAGGCTTGATCCTACTCTCTCTGAAGTCAGTGACTGAGTCAGAATTTTAGGGTAAGTCCCGTAAGGAGATAGAAACAGCAGAAAAGAAAGGTCAATAAAGTGGGTTTTAAAAATTTTTTTGCCCCTACATAAATAATCAGGAATGATGAAAGAGCTGCTGTTTAAACCATTAGAAACATCAACCTTCAGTTTCCTCTGGACAATACCTTTATTTTATTTCAGGGCAGCACTGATTGACTTCTAAAGGAATTAGGTCAAGTTTATTTCTGATTCTAAAAACAGGTCTACCAATTTGGCTGTACCCATAAGGAATAAAAAGCTTGGAAATACAGGAATCTTCACTGTGCTTTTCAGATTAAGTTGAGCTTCCCAAGAATATATATACTTTTTTTTAATGTTTTAATTACCATTTTCTCTGTGATTTAGATTTTACAGCATGAGTTGTGAGCTGAAGAATAATATTTTCTAGTTCATATGGTTGTTCTATAACTTTCTTCAGCTATTCCTCTAACAAGACCATTTTCATTTTTAAATCAGAAAAGCATTTTTCATGACTGCTGGGAGAAATGTCTCTTATATATTTATAGTACTGGAGGAAATGTACTTAGCTATCCTGAGTAGCAACTGTTATTATTTCAAGGAAATATTGACTGGTGTGCAATAAAACTTTCAAAAGAAAATATTTAAAGGCTTGTATTTTCATTTTCTTTCACTTATGCTGAGCACAAAAAAAAATTGTTACCTTTTCTTTCAATTTCTCAAAATCCAATATCCTTAAGATATGGTTGTACTGACAGGTGGTTACTTTGCTTGCTCTCCTAGGACCAAGGCAGGCTTAGTCTGCAAGTATAACTTTCTACTAACAGCCCAAGGCATTGGGCTTAATGTTCAGAGATATCAAAATTCAAATGTTTAAACTTTACCAAACTGGAATGTATGAATGGAGTATTTAATTTCTTCTTTAATGTACCTAGGGATTTTTATTGGTGCAGTTTTTCTCATTTCAGCAATTCACAGTGCATCACAAACTTACCATTAACATTGTTTACTTTTTGTGGCTTTGAACACATTGGCTAAAATTGCTGAAGGAAGAAAGCCGTGGATATAAATGATATTGGGAGAATGAAGTCAGGCTGAATTCTGCTTTTCCTAGCCTGGCATAGATTCCCAGAAAACAAAAGAAATGCACCTGATGATATCTTCATTTGTAGAGCCTGGTGTCTGCCCTTTATATATTCTGAGATGATGTAAGAACTGCCCTGGAACACATGGACAGCAGTGTGTGAGAGCTTCGGAAAGGTAGGTTCAAACACTGGGGGTTGTTTTGGCTCCTGCAGGTCAGCACTCCTCCATCATTCCACCTCCCTTTGGTTAAAAAAGAGAGAGAGCATGAATCTAACCTCCTGGTCACACAAAGCCTCTGATATTCTCCATGAGCATCCTCACTCACTCATCCTGGCAGTAGGACAAGCCTGGCTTTCAAAGAAAATTGCAAGAAATTCTGCTTTTAAGGAGAATAATTCAAGGGCTAGTCTGTAGCAGAAAAATGAGAGCTTGTTTAAGGAAACTAAATAATTGAGGTTACTGGTGTTGAAATGTACTATTGATCACATTCAAATCCAACCCACACTGTTAAAAGTCAGAAGCTATTTTTTAGTAGGTTGTGTGAAATTAATTTCCCCTCCTCATGGATGAGAGTTCTGCTTGTAAGTGGGTCTCCCTGGTTTAGTCAGCACTGATCCTAAATTTAATCTAAAAGTGTTGGTGTTCATGTTTAAGTCAATTTATTTTTTAGAAAGCATCTAAAATGTATTTGGTTTTTACTGTGATTTTTTTCAGAGCTATTTATAAGCACACTTGAAAGACACAGGGGAACGAGGTACTTTTGACCTTTACGTTGACACTTGTAGGACAAACACGAAACTCTCAAGATGTAGCTTTTATCACATGTGTTAATTCCATAAGCATTTGTGTCTACCTGACCACAAACACATAGATTTCATTTTTAAGGACTTCAAAGTCAGTACTTTTCACACATGCTTAATGCAAAGCACAGATAGAAAGAAGAGAGATAATATTATTCCCTCTGAGTATCCAGAGAATGCAATAGAAAAGTAGGTAACAAGGACAATACAAATCTCAGATGGTTTAAGGAAATGCTGAATTTT
This sequence comes from Atrichornis clamosus, assembly GCA_013400975.1. Lineage (NCBI taxonomy): Eukaryota > Metazoa > Chordata > Aves > Passeriformes > Menuridae > Atrichornis > Atrichornis clamosus. Next base: position 100,715 of record WBMZ01003302.1, read on the forward strand.
AGCTTCATACTTGTTTTTAGTATGGCCTATTTATTTTCACTTCTAGAATAATACCAATCCAAGTTTATATTATGATCCAAATATGCAATTTTCATAGAATAACTTTGTAGTTGTTTGACTCGTGAAAGCCATGTTGATTGGCTAGAAATTACCAGAAGAAATGTGCAAACAATTAGGAGCATCTCCTTATTGAATACCTCACTTCGGCCATGTAATCTGATACCAGATTACAAAATTTATTTCTCATTCAGGAGCAATGAAATGTTCCGTTTCAAATTCCCACCCCATTTTACTTCATGCTTTAAGGATTTATGTTGGAATGACAAAGATAGACAGAGATGAACATTTAAAGTTCAGCTGATTCATATCTTGATAAAGGCACACCATTAGAAAATAGATTCTTCAAAAGCATCCATCATGTTGGGATGTTCATAAAAACGTTTTTCTGTAGCTGAGTACTGCTCAAAATCATTGGATGGGTCTGCATTCGGCTTCTACTTTGCTGCAAATAAGAGGTATGGAAATCCCAAATTTTTAATTAAAGTTTTTGACCATTACATAATGCAAATGTGTCAAAAAACCCTCAAAAATCTTGTTCTGAAAAGGATAAGTAGACATACGGCCAAAATGTCATTAATACTTTTGCTCAAGAACATAATTAGAGGAACATATGTTGTATTGTGAATAACATTGTTTCTACTAATAAAGGAAAGGATTTATTAGAAGTAGTCCTTGGGCCATATTCCACTTTCTCTTTCTGCTATAACAGATGTGGAATAAACTTTTAGTAGAAAAATTCCAGCAATACATGAGCTATTGCTTGCAAAGATTTTATACTGGAATGTTTGAGATTCGTGTCTGTTCCGTTTGCTGTACATAAATTTTTAAGTGGTGATATATTTAGTAACTACAATACATATTACTTAGTCCTAAGCATTGTCTATTATATTACTTTCCCTGGAAAGTAGCACAGTAAATAAATGTTATAGTTTATTCAGTATTGCTTAGAAAAAATTTGGTAATGTCCTACCATTTGGAGAGAATTAAATAAAGCCTAAAAGCAATGGTATTAAGGTAAAATGCTAGGCTGTTAATGTAGAAGAATATGTAAGTTAATTCTCTTTGTAAGTCCTCAGATCTTTGGGGTGCTTATTCAGGAATAACTCATAACAAATTAGGCAAAACAGAGACTTGTAGGCTGTGGAAGAGCTTTTCAGGAAATGTGAGCTGTTACTTGATACAGCAGCACTAAGCTTTGCTAACACATTGACTTCTTATGCCTTGCTATACCACAGCCACAAAAAGAGACATCATTTTAAGGTTAAAAATGATATATTTTATATATATTTTTATATATTAAAATAATATGTCCTAAAACTATGTATTAAATATTAGAGTTCTTCACCCTTGACAGGTGAAAGATTGTAGGTGCATGCATTCAGTTGCATAGCTGAAGGAGATGTACAAAAGAGGGGAAAAAAATTATTAATTACAGTAAGTTGGGAGATATTGGAGAAAAAGCTGAAGTGTCTTAGAATGAGAAGGAAGGTAAATTAAAAGTTGTAAAGGAGTTTGCAAACAAAGGCAGAGTGAAGACAGAAGTGTCTGCATGAATCCTGAGTAATGAAAAGAGTGGACAGAATATATGGGAATATGTGGTTGGAAATTTAGGAAGCTTTCGGTCTTTAAAATGTAAACTTAACTGAGAGAAGTTTTAACATCCCATAACCCATACAGGCTACTTAGGACTTTGCTACAGTCCTAGCAAAGAGCAGATTATTTTGTTTGGTGCAGGCCCATGTGGAAACTATGGAGTAAGGAATTGCAGGAGGGTTCTCAGCAGGTTTGGAACAGGAATAGGAGCTGTACATTTGGATGCAATGCTTTCATTGTTTATGACTGGGCTGTTACACAAATCCAAGATTATAAATATACCTGTCAGTGAAAGATACTTGCAATGAATTTTTTCACAGGTAACAAAATTGAGATAAAATACCTGACACATTATAGAAGAAAGCTAAAAAAAAGAATGTGCATTACAATGTTCCTTGGGCAGTTATTTCTCTGTTTCTTTATCAAAGCCCTATGCAAGAGTAAAAGCTGAAAAGCAGAAGAGACTTGGACCAGAACTTGACTTTGCAGCAGCAGGAGCAGTCAGAAGAGAAAACGATGTTTGTGTCCTGCACTGAATAAGGAAGGTTGTTTAGCTTCCACCGTTATCAACAGCAAGCTTAAGTGGTCAGATGTTAATGAAAGTTATTGGAACTAAAACAAGCTGTAGGTTCTGAAAACTTCGCTACAAGATACAGAGCTGTGCTAGATATGCAGCAAGAGCTTTTGTAATTCCAGTCTTGGAGGGGGAAGGAAGAGAGATGTGTACAAGTGATGTATATTGATGGCACTGCCAACAGCAAAAGTTAGCAAGCAGCAGGTTTTGTGGAGAATGTTTGAGGTAAGATTGGAGAACAATCAACTAGAAACAGAAACCTTGACTGTGTTGTGAAAACAAGCACTAATACCTACTGTGAGCCTAAAGCCTTTAATTGTGTTTTTCTGAAAGATAAAAACTCCCTGAACCGTCCAGTATCTGTAATAACTTCCAGCACACCAGCCCAGGGTAAGCAAAGAGCTCTCATTTACAAATCGACTCTCCAGTTTTGAGAGACGTTGCTCCACAGCGCTGGGTGCATGATACAATGTAGGTTGTAACAAGCTTTGTAACATACTAATCCCTTGCTAAGAAATGGATTGGTGTAAGAAGGCTATAGCACATTTGTGATTTCTCGTCAATGAGTAACATGCAGTGGTGAAAGATATGTGGGGTATTAGCTCAGAGATTGCTGGAGGAAATCTCCAACGCCTTTTGCTATGGTATTTGCATATAATAACCTGAAATTCTGTCTTAATGCTGACATATTGGGTTAAGATTTACCAGCAGGGTCCTGACATAATGCACTTGATATTTATATCAAAGTGGAGCTTTTTAACCATTTAATGTTTCTGGAAACAGTTTCCATGTGTTTTCCATGTTACTCAGTTCAGTTCTGATATCTGCTACTCAATGGCACTGAATTATGTTGTTCTGATTTGTTCCTTTGCAGGTGAGGGAAAATACCTTCTATCTAACCAGAAACATAGTGGTGGAACCAAAAATTCAACTTAGTTCTTTAAAATTTGTCTCAAAGACTTAGCAGACTGCAGTCTGCCTTTATAACCAATCTTGTCTTCTAACTGCAGTTGAATAGTATAGTTTTTGTTAAACATTTGAAATGAGCAGGGAAGGTGCTTTGAAGGAAATGCCATGTGTATGACATGGAGTTTAGGTCTCTAACTGTGGAAGAGTAGCTTAACAAAGATTGTGTAAGTATTTCTGGTTTGGTTCAGACCAGCTGCAGATGGGATACCATCAAATGTATTGTTTAAACAGGCTGTAAAAACAGCCTTGCTAAATCTGAGCAGTGTGATAATTCCAGCAAGCTCACTGAAAGAAGTTATTTTTGGCAGGAAAGAAATAAGATAGGACTTGGGATCTGCACATGGGAACCTAATTTTCTGTTTATTTAGGGAACAGAAAATGGGAAGCAACATTACAGCTGAGGGTAAAACTAGCATGAAACAATGAGGACAGAAAACTAAGGTAAAGCTGACCTCTTGAGAGAAAGAAATCAGGCTGATAGATATGTCTGGTTGGCTTGCTGGAGAAGACATGATAGCAAAATTTGGGCATTTTTGGGTTGGACTGATGTCTGAAAAAGGCAACCAGTGAGGTTCTTGAGGAGAAAGGGGGGAGGGTTTTTTTAAGTCTTACACATACTTTCTGTGTAACATTTTGTAATTTTTGAGGTCCCTTCTTAAAGCATTTTTTCCAAATAACATTTATAGTTCTGTCACTTTGTGTTTGGAACCCATGTGTGAAATTTTGATAGTAATGAAATGCCTCTTGTTAATTTAGAAAACAATAGATTTCCAATATTCTGTGCTACTGAATGTTCTTAAACTAAGCCAATAGTAAGGATGACAGAGTTGGGATTCTGTGCTCTTTGTAACGTTTTCATGGCTAGTTCAGCACTAGTACTGAATTTGTAAACAGGAGAACTGAAGTTATGAAATTAACTTTGAAGTAGAGCAAAAGGCTAAAGAACAGAGGATTTGCAAATGGATCTTGACAAATTCAAGGAAGGAGTTATGTGACTGTTTAGGATGTTCTTGAATATTTTGAATGTATTAGGAAGTGTTTTAAAACTTCTGGTTCTAATCAATTACCTTAGTTGAGGGTTGCCACTAATTACCTGAAGGATTGAAGAATTTTTTTCCCATCTCTTCATCATGCATTTTTTTTTTATCATTATCTTTTTGGGGGTTTTTGTTTGTTTGTTTTTCTTTGCTAGGAACTAAAGATGGGATCTGAACATGCTATCCTGTCATTCCTATAGGAAATCTTAATGATCCTGTTTATGTTTTCCACCCATGCTTGGCAATGCCATCTGGAGTGCCGCTGCCAGATTTGAGAGGAGTAAGGAATTCTCTTCTCCCCCACCCTCTCATCCTTGTTTACACTGGCAGAGGCTGTTGGGATCTCTATTTTTCTGTGCTCTTCTGTTTTATGGAGTAAAGTTCACTTCCTGGGTTTAGTTCAACTGCTTCACTGTAACTCCCTGACAATGTGAGACCTATGGTGCTGCTAAATGTATTTGCTCTTCATTTCTGTGTGATGTCTGAAGGGGTTTTTTTATCTTTTATACTAAAGATATGCATTACAGGCTATGAGTGTTTTTCAGTTGCTGTGTGTGTATGTATGGGCAGAATGGGTGTTAGTTTTTTATTTTAATGTAACAAATTCTACATATGTTTAGGACCTCAGGGTGATCAAGGTAGTCCCTCCCATCATTTACACCCCTATGCTGCTAGGAAATGTCTCTGCTGCAGTCACACAAGCAACAAAATCAATATTGTGCTTTAACCCTGTATGTATTTAAAATTTTGCTTTGAAAAGTCGACCATTTTAGACTGTTTCTTTGCTATGCAGCACTGTAGCCTGTACACTCTCAATCTGGTTCATAGGACTGCACCAGTAACAGAATCAAACTGTTTAAAATCTGATTTTTCACTGAAGAATCTAGAGTTTTCAGGGGAAAAAAAAAGAGGATCTGTGATCTTGGAACCATTGCTCAAAAGGTGTTGAAGATCTAATAATTCTAACATTTTTATTTTTAAACAAGATCAGAGCACTCCTAGCCTTTCAAATACCTTTCTGTGTGACTTAGAAAGCAAAGATTAATATGCAAATATGACGGCTTTGTGCTAATTGAATATTAATTACTTTCTGAATGTGCTGCTATTGAGAGGTTTGGACACTGAGGACTGTGAACATTACATAATTGATAAGAATGGCTCATTAATTAAAACAGAGTTTGTGTGGCAATTGATTAATGGCTTGAAGTCATATTAATTTGTTAATGGTCTCTGTCAGTACAGAGTTGGTTTTTGAGGTCTGAGGTGATATTTGGGTGTTGGATGGGAAGCTGCAGAACACTGATAGGGCAAAACCCGCTCTGCCAACGTTGCTACATTCAAGTAGAGTGTAATTTAGACAGAGATGGGGAAAGCAACAATTTTTTTTTTTTTGTGCTCTCCATTCAGCAGTTCTATTTCTATTTTTATACTTCGCATTCTTTCTCTTTATAAAAGTCATAAATGGCGTGATCTGTTAAACTGCTAATGGGCAGCTGTGCTCGCTCAGGGATTGTGCTGAGACTGAGCAGGAGAGACCAGCTCTGCCGTGCAGCTCTGAACAGGACACCAGGGTGGGTTTATTCATGCAGGACGTGAAATCCTGACCCTGCTCTGGCTTCCTGCAGCCACCGTGTGGGACCCGGAACCTGAGTTTAACCTGTGGTGCAGCACGAAAAATGCCTCCGTTCCAAAAGTTAAGTGAGACTGAGGCTCAGCTGATCACCAGAGAATGTGAGCCTGGTGCTTGGTAAGGTGGGGGTTTTAGTGGCCTGTTCTCTAAAAACAGAGAACATTGACAGGTTCCCAGGCTGAGGAAACAGGACAAAATGAGCAGGAAGAACCTCTGTTGCAGATCGGGTGTAATTGATTTCTCTGTGATTAAGTCACAGAGTAATTGCTGTTGAAAAGGGTAACTGCAATCCGAGAATTAGCGAGCTCCTCTCTAAAGGACTGTCAGAGGTAAGGAAGGAGCTAAAACCGGGCGTGATTGCAGAGCGATCTGGTGTGGAGTTACCTGCCAGCCACTGGCTAGCAGGGAAGTGGCCCAGAGGGGCCACCTTAATGTGAAATATATGTACACAGGGGTACTTCAGAGCAGGGATATATTTGCAAAGAGAAAACTATTACATCACACATCTGTTAGGAGAGCCGGGTCCACTGGCGGGCACCAGCAGGGAAGACAGGAACTGGGGATACTCAGGACCTGAGGAACTGATGAGCAGCCAAAAGGGGAAGAGCCCGTTTTTATGAGAAGCAGTTGCCTAAACTAACACCTGCATTGACAGGAGTCTGGGGCCAAACCTTGGGTCCTGTGGGAGTGCACAGGTGTGTGGTGCGAGAGCACAGACAGCAGAAGGAACGGTGTGGAAGGGCAAAGCAGCACTGCAGCCCACCCGAGAGAGAGCACAGTGAGACACAAGTTGCTTCCTTCAGTCTCATCAGAAGAGATGAATTAGGGGCCGCAGAGAGTCAAATATTTCTCAGCCACTTCCCTGGCAAACCAGAGAAGCTGTTTTACTTGACTTACCAACCAAAAACCGTGCCTGAGAATGAATAGAGGCATTACTTTAAACATGCTTGAACTACATCACTGCAACACATTCTGAACGTACAGCTCGCAGCAAGTGGAGATTCTCTGCGTAGGTGCAGAAAAGGATTCAATTCTTGAACCTGTTTATTGCTTTTATCCTTGATGTTACATTAGAAGGAAATGGGATAGCACAGAAATTTCTGTAATAAATGACTACATCAAAAGTATAAGGTAAAGTTGGGACTCAGAGCAAGAAAACTCATCAGAAAAATTGTGTAGCAGATGTACAGTGTATACTATGATGAAACATGGACATTTTTGTTGTTTCCTATTTCAAAATACATGAATTAAAAAGCATGTGCTGAATCAGATAGGAATGAAATGCTAGTGCTGTGCAGCTGTCCTTGCTGAAGGATAGCCTTTGTCTCACACAATTACATTTACAGTTGTATTACAATAGAGCTGTGTGCTAATGGGATGGTTTGGTCATAAATCCAAAAGCCATACCGAGGCTATTAAAATGTTGAGGGTGTCCTGTGTAAGCCTCCCTCTGCACTTTCTGGTCACGATCTGGAAGGAAGCCAACTAGATGCAAATCACCTTTTGTGGGCAAACGAGAGCCTCACCTGTGTAAGGGTCACACTCCAATGTAAAATATGTGTGGATTTATCAGTGGGAGGCATTACCAACATACCTTAGTGCTGCTCTCTGCCTCAGTGTGCACGCCAGCTCGAGTGGAAAATCAAGTGACAGGTTAATGCCATGCATTTGCGAAACCCCTTTGAGAGGAGCAGACACTCTTGCCCATAAATTTAAACCTTTTAAGAGGTTAAGATGGGTGAAGGTGAAACAAATATTACTGTACTTAACAACAGACTTCTCTTCCCCTTGAAGTCAATTGCAAGGTTTCTGTTGACAGTAATGGGAGCAGGCTTGGCCTGTTCCTGATCTACAGAGGGGCTGCACAAAGAGCTCTTCAGTGCTTCCATTAAATACAGAAAGAAAAATAAATTTAAAAAAAAAAACCAACCCCAAGAAACCACAAACAACCTATATGTCATTTCCAAAGAATGGTAATGAAGTCTGTATTAGAATTAAAAGGGGGCTGGGGAAAAGGTTGTTGATATTCTGTTTATTCCTGCAAGAGAAGTCATTTAGTGGGGAGGGGTGAGTTTTGATAGCTGGCCTTGGTGCACTGTTACCATGGTGAGTTACAAACAATTTCTCTCTGGATTCTGGTGCATTTGCTAAAGTTAACACTGTTACTGAGTGAATTATTTAATTCAGAATTCCTGGCTTTATAGTTTGTTGGTGGCAGAGCTCTGGGATTAAAGTTTCAGTCTTTGAATGGTTGGCTCCCGATAAAGCACTTTGAGGAGGTGTCCCATGCCTAAATAAGCATCCTCTAGAAGGTGTGAAATGTACCAAATACAGGAAATGGAAAAGAACCTCTGGCATTCCATGAGATTTTTGGGTGTTCCTGACTGTTTGCCAAGGCTCATTCAAAGCAAATTGCAAGGGTTACTTTCTAATAGTTCTTGGGCAGTGATGATATGAGAAAAACTTCTGAAACTTCACTTGCTTTACTTATCTAAAAGAATTTTGGGAAAGGGGCCTGCTAGAATCAGATTATGCACATTTATATATGCACGTTTGTATTTGCTGCCTTCTTGCCATCAGTCAAGTGTTTTGGGTAGGAGAGATTAACCAGATCAGGTTTGAGCTTCTGTTTTTGGAGAGAGTAACCAGGATCTGAGCCAAAGAGTATTAATCCACGAATTGCTGGTGGATTTTCTGCTGTCCTTACAGATGCAAGAACAATTCATATGTCATTCATCTCTTTAAACAGGACACCGTCTCACTTGGAGAAGCCCTGAATTTGTGACAGACCCGTGGAAGGACGTGCTGTGCTCCTTCTGCCTGGTCACTCCGTGGCAGTGTGGAAAAAATGAGTTCTGACTCAGATGTTTGTACGGCACAGGTTGGAAGTGGATTAACGACATCCTGCAGTATTTGGCTCTTTAGGGCTTGAAAGTGGGAGGAAAAGAACAGTTTGTGGCTAGGTATGGTCTGGGTAGGCTGAGGAAGCAGATATGTAAGTGAAATAATACATCCTCACTGTATAAGATATTGTCTGGATACATGGCTCTTTAACTGTAATTTCTTACTTTTTTTCCTAGGCAAAAGTGTGCATTTCTTTCAGAGTAAAATATTTAGGATATTATAAAGAACTTCTTAGCAACACATCATTTTTTGCATTAAAATGGAACTATGTCAGTAATGAATGTTGACTTGAAATTACAGCTGGTATGGTAATGAAATAAAGCCCCATTAGATTTAAGTAATTTGCAAATTGAAGTTGTTATCAGTTAATAATTGTATCCCTGACTGATGTGAGGAAAGGGTCATATCACTCAATCAGATAGGAAGTAGGACTTGTAAACAGATGTAAACTAGAATAAATGTTAAATTATGGATTAATTCCATGCACACAGAGTAGCAAATGCCCACTAGTAGATAGTTTTGCTTATTTCCAATGTGATCATTCTCCTGCACTGGTTTTACTTTTAGGAAAGCACTAAAGTAATGATTTTTGTATAAGTTCCAACAGTACATCAGTTTATCACAATGCCTGTGTTAGTCATATGTATTTGTAGTTAATCACAAGTTATTCAGGTGCTAGGTAGGTGCATCAGCTTCTAGGTCAGTTTTGACTTCCTTAACTAGAGCCTTACAAAGGAGTAGGCATAATAAATCATGTTTGAAGGAAGATTCATCCCGTGTATCCCTAGAGTTTTGGTAAATGAGTGTTCTTACCTGAAGGAGATGTAGGAGAATCAAAATGCATCTCAAACCGCTTGTGAACCAAGAGTGTTTCACCCCTTTTGTAATTCTGGTTGTGTGCTGCTCAGCATTAAGTCAATGTTTTGTTGCCACCGGATTTCCTCTGACAGAAGATTTGACCAGGGACCTGTATAACTATAGAGCATCTGGTCTGTTTCTTTACCTCCCTTAATTAAAACCAGCTCTATTTTTTAGAAAACATTGTGCACCAAAAGGGAGCCTCCAATACAGAAACTCACTGCAACCCTCTGGAAACTTCGAAGCTCAAAACAATGAAAATCTCTGCAGTCGCGGCAAAGCAGAGTATCAAAGAACATCAAAGTCACCCTGACAGGTCAGTAATTTGCAAGTAGCTATAAATAAAACCTGGATTCTCTTATTGTGTCAACTGGGACCCAGTAAAGCATTTCATTTTCCGGACAGAAATTTATCTCATAGAGTGATTGATTAAACATATCAGTCAAACAGCTTCTCAAACAAGAAATACTTTACTATTGTTTTTCTCTTTCAATAGCTGTGACTTTGGAAAAATTTTGATTCTGTCTACATTTTCCCCCAGTATGACATCATACTAATGGTAAAAAGTTTGGTTGAATGAGAGTGCTACAGAACTCTCTGAGCATGTAGTATGGGTACCTGCGAATGTGCCAGTCTCCCCACAGCTGCAGAAATGCTGATATGAGTTTGCTGCCCTTGACTTCTCACTGCCTCACTATTTGTGGATTCACTCAGGCCTCCACACAGAGTGTTTAAAATGCTGCTAAATCAGAACACCTCTTTCTGAGTGTCTGTACAGGTGTGACAATGGGCTGTAATCCTTTCTTCAGTAGGGATGTTCCATTGTAGAATATCCTGTGACATTCCCTGTGAGTTACTGGAGTGTGTTTTAACATTACCTCTTCTTTTTACCGTATGAAATCAGACATCTGGCACTGACTGGCTGGCTGTAAACAGAACCTGGTGTTTCTCCAGTCGCACACCTTTTCTCTTGGCATTGAACACTGCAGCTGGGAAGTGCAGGTGGAAGAGGAATTTGCTTGTTGCCAGAGGAAGCTGCAAAGTGGAAAAAGATTGAGCTAGGTAATTCAAAAGGGATGTTCTGGTTTTGTTAGTTTGTTTTCCCTGAAGGGCTGCCACCACCATCCCGAGGGGAGGTAGAAGGGCAGGCAGTGGTCTGTTCTCTCTGCTGACAAGTGACAGGATCCGAGGGAATGGCATAAAACTGTGTCAGGGGAGGTTTGGGTTGGATATCAGGAAAAGGTTCTTCCCCCAGAGCGTGGTTGGGCCCTGGAACAGGCTCCCCAGGGAGGGGTCACAGCACCAGCCTGACAGAGCTTAAGTGTTTGGACCATGCTCTCAGGCACACGGTGTGACTCTTTGGGTGTCCTGTGAATGGACAGGAGTTGGACTTTGATGATCCCTGTGGGTCCTTTCCAACTCAGGATATTCTAGGATTCTAGGGTTAGAGCACTGAACCAGCTGCTCCTGCTCAAGGTGGACCCAGTCTGGGATCGCAGCATTTTTCTCCTGACTTTTTGAAGTTCCAGGCTAATGATTTATCCCTTTCCTTCAGACTTCTGTTCTTTGGATACTGATCATAAAGCAAGAACTTTAACTCAGAGAAAATTACTGCTTGTGGGGTAGTTGCTTAAATCAGTATCTGAATGGCAAAGCTGAGGGGCTGGTGTGTCACGTTAGGCTGGTCACTTCACTTTGAAGTGAGTAGGGGATCACTGAGTGTGAAATAAGTTGATACTGTGGCTGAACTGTGGAGAGTTAGGGAAAAATTCAGTTATACTTCAAACATTTTTTTTCTCTCTGCTTATGAATATGTGTATTCTTTAAATATTAACTAGATGTTCCACATTGTAATAGTCAAGGATGACTTCTGCTAACTGTTCGTCTTAAGCTTCCTTTCATATAGGATAAGAAAAACTTGCTAAAACTGTATTTTAAATTATTAATATGAGATTAGATGTCCAAACAGTTCCTCTTCTTCTCTTGTGCCTGAGCTTCCCAACCTGACAACAAGACAGGTGGCCTAAAACTACCGTGATGAAGGAAGCATAATGAGGGGCAAGGGGTCACTTGGAGTGAAATTAGACAAATAACCAGGGTTCAAGGATATGCTTAAATGAACAGCATAGTTTGCACTATCTGTTGGCAGTTATTTTAAGATGTATAAAACACTGAGTTGACAATGTCCTAATTTTGCAGGGATAGGCTGTAAAGGTCATAAATTCTATGAAAGGGGTCAGAATCTAATTTACAGGTCTGACTCAAAGCTTGCTGAGGTCAATGAAAATCTCTCTGTTAAGTTTAGTAATGTTTGGATCATATCTTAAAGAAAAAAATAGGTGTGTTGAGAGAGTGCTAAGACTAAATGAGAGAAGTAAAAGTTTTCCCAGGATAAATGCACTTTTCATCTATCATTGAAACAGGAAAAAGCCTGTAAGACTGACAGACTCTCTCTCATTATTCCATTTTAATTTATTTCAAAGTGCAGTGAGCCTAATGAGTGAAGAGTGAGATTATTCATTACCTGCTGTTATACAGTAAATGGAAATGCATATTTTCTTCAGAGATCCTCAGGTGAATAGTAGATTTGGGAAGATGTCTCCTGCAAGAATGTCCTTTTCAAGACAGAATGAACCAGAAGTACTCTTGGAATTATTTAGTCCATTGAATATACAATCCTGTACAATCCAGTAGCTCTCTGGCTAAAACCACAGGATTATATTTTCTGCTGATGAAAATGTGGGCTGCTCCACTGACTCTTTGGGCCATATCATCACGTTCTGCAAAGAACCTGGTCTGGTTTTATTTGTTGCTGCTGTTTAGTTATAAAAATCCCACTTGGGACCTGGGCTGTTTGTCACACACAAACCAGTGTGAGATGACTGTGAGGAAAGGCACTGCACCAGTCATTAATGCTGATCTGCACCAGCTGCCCTGCAGAAGGAAAGTAGTCCTTAAATCAGGCACCAAGATCCTTTTAAGAGAAGGAAAATTAGTCAATTTTGAGTTTGCTCTTTTGCAGCAAAAGAGGAATTTTAATGCTCCCGCAATCTTAGGCCAAGACAGACTTTGGTGAGTATGATGGGACATAAGTGCCTTTTGTTTTGCTGTTAGTGAGAGTAAATTGTACAGCTGTCAAGCTGCGGCACGTCTGTAAGTGCTGAGTAAAACCATTGCTGGGAGGGATGGGATCAGTGTGCCAAAGGAGAGGCAAGAATGCACATCCGTCAGGGAAACCTGTTAGAATTTTGAAGCAAGTTTAAACCAGTACAGATGCCTTGACCATCTGCTGAGGAGTAGGTGTGGACGTAATTGCACAGCACAACTGTCATTTCATTTTTGATAAAAACACCTTATTTTGCAGGAACTGTACAGCCAAAGGCAGCAGCTTCTCCCTCCCTCCAAAGGAACAGCTTCTCCCTCCAAAGCCTTTGTCCTTGAAATAGCATTACAAGAGAACACAGAGCTCAGCTTCAAATGATCTGATTTTTTTTTGAGACTTTCCCGTTGTGTGTAAGAAGTTGCATCCAGCCTGTCCTGCAGGAGAAGCTGGAGCCCCTTGCAGTTTAGCATGGCTGGTCTGCACCTCAGAGTTTATCACAGAGGCACCAGGATACTCTCAACTGTAATGATGCTCCCAGAGCTTTGTTTTGTGGGTTGTGCCACCGAAAACCTTGGCAGGATGATGTCTCTGCATTATGTGGCTGCTTGTCTGTTATTTTCACTGCGGAAAAAAGGGAGTGTGAGCTCAGATCATGGGAGTATTGCCGCCCCCCCAGTGCAGGTCAGGGTTTCAGAAGCCGTAGAGATGCATTGGCAAATGGATAAGATTTACCAGAAGCTAATAAAGGCTGTGGACGTTTTCTTATGCTCAAATATGCCTTAATGGAAGATTTTAAGTATTTAAATTCACAAGTGGCTGCAGTAAATGTCATTCACTGTTTAAAGCAGGGATCTTTTTACTCCAGCTTCATCAGCAAGACACAGTTTTAGGTGGAAGCTCAGTTTTATCTGGTAGGAATAAAAAGTAAGTATCCCATGCCTGGCCTTTGCCAAGTGATTGTCTGTTTCTGAGCATGGAGCACTTGCTGTGAATTGTTTTCCCAGTTGCTGGGTTTGTCACAGTGCCTTTGCCTATTTGTGATCTGTATAACGAAAAAAACTAGAGAGATGAGGGTAAATAAATAAAACAGTATTGTTTATCTCAGACACTTTTGCATCTACATTTTACATTTTTGTTACTTGGGTGATGGCTTTTGGTTTCTATTTTTCTTTTGGAACAGAACATGCATTTGCAGAGGCTGATATTTTTCAAAAGCAGATGTATTGTAAGCATAGGAAATCTATAAAAAATGTTTAGAGAGGAAAATGATAGAGCTGAAGAAAATATCTGGGCTCACCCTGAGATAAATGTTTAGTGGTTTTCTATTTTACTGTTTTAGCAGGTATTCCTACTGTCACTTTAGCTTTAAGCCATATGATTTTATCAATTTAGTTTGCTAAGATAGTAATATTTATAGATGGATGCATAAATTCTAAAATCATCAAACCATTTCTCCCAAGATTCAAATGTGAGTCAAGAAACCGATGACCTAAGACTCCTTTTTTCCCCCCTGAATTTTTTGTTTTCCTAACATTATTTCTGTAGTCATTGTCTTTTTGTAGCTGGTTTTGAAAAAGTTGAATTACCTTAATTCCTTCTGAAACAACAAACATTCATATAAATATTGTACATGTAATATTATTATTGCTTTTTTTAATCTTACTGAATTAACGTATTGTGTAATGTGCTAAAGGAAGAGAAGCAAAGAATATAGAAATATTTATAGTCAGACTCGGTTTCCATGCAGATCTCACAATACCAGTGACATGGGCCCCTTTAATGTGAGGCTGGTGCCAGTATTTGAGCTTTCTGTTTCAAGGGGTTTTTCCAATGACAGCACTGTTTTAGGAAAGAAAAGAGCAATGTTTCCTTCCTTTTACCACATTTGTGTCTGCTTTGCTGATAGAAATGAGCAGTGGCTCTTGGTGAGTTCTGCTGGCCCTTGCCCTCAGATCTGTGGGATAAAACAGGCAAGTTTTTAAGATAATAGGCAGGTTTTTACACGTGAATGAAGCTTCTCTTTCTCCAAAATCCTCTCAACCATGACACCTTTCAAATAGGTATCTGGAAAGCTAAAGGGAGCAATTGCAATTCCTGCAGAAGGTGGTAGAGAAAGGAGCAAAATCCAGACAGAAATCGCTGTGACTGCCCAGCACAGCCCGTGTACAGTGGTGTGGCCACTTGGGTGCCTGGCTGACCCCTCCTGCTCCTCTGTGGAACACGGATATCTGCGGGCCCCACACTGAGCCCTGCCCAGCCCCAGGGTACCTTGTGCTTGTGACTGTTCCCAAGGCGCTTGAAGCCCGTCACCAGTGTTGGCAAGCTCGCTCCCGAGCCCTGGTCATCCTGCTGAGGGGAGTTTAAATGGTTCTTTTTCCCAGCCCTTCCCCACGGGTTGCCGGGAGCCTGTGCAGCTCAGGTGGCTGGCAGACCACTCCTAGCCTGAATAATTAAGTTAGACCACCACTGATGATACTATACATTCAAATATTGGCCTGGGAGCTGCCACAGTTGGGAGAACAAATTTTCAAAGCGCCTGTGAAACTGAAGTGCTGCAGAGATCACAGCTCCCAGTTATCTCAGCTAAAACAAAAGGACTGCAAGTTGGTGCCACAGATCAAAAATGCTTCTTTTGAGCATCAGAACAAGATTCATGAAGAACTGCTCTCTTCAGGAAGTTGAGTCCATCAGTTTTTAAGGAGATTGAGCTGCTGAGAGCTGGGGCTTTGCTGCTTGAGGTGCTGTGCTGTCCAAACTGATGCTCAGACTGATAAAAGTTCAGAGGCAGCTTGTGACTGCGCCTCTTGGATTTTGGTAGAGCCTTTTCTCCTCCTCTGTGAGTTAAATGTAGTGTAAGTAACTGACTGAAACATTGTGAATATTTTGTTCTCCGAGTTTAGAAGTTGAAAGCAGTGTCACTGTTACTGCTGGAGAAATTAAAGGATGAGTAAAATGGAGAATCCTTAGTGACGTGGTGCCATGCCCATGTACTGCTTCCCCTGAACTTCTCCAAGGAGACGGAAATAGCATAAAACTGTTTAGAAAAACAAAAAGGGTTTATAAATCAATTGTAATATATGTCATCCTTGCAAATCAAGAAAACACAGAGAAACTTGCCTGTAGGATCTGTTGCATCATACTTACACGTAGTAATGTGTTGAATGAAGCTAAAATAATCTACGAAGGTATTGATGACGTATTTAACCTCATTTAACATTAGAAAAACTATAGACGGAAGTGCATAAATCTGCGTATTAAAAATCTTGAAAGAGATTTGCCTACCTGTATAAACAATCTCTGGGCTCTTGGAGGATAAACCACTTGAATCTTCCCTCTTCACTTTCTGCTTTGTACATCTCCATTCTTCTGTTCATGTGTATTCATCCCTTAAAGTTCATTTGTATTCCGTTTAAATCAGGTCATCTTGATGCTGGTGAATTGATGTTGTAGGGGGAAATTTGGAATTTGTGTTAAGTGTTGAAAGAGGCTTGATAAGAATTCTGAGTTACCAATTTATGCTGTCAATATTTTTTGTGAAAATGGGAGTTTTTCAAAAGATTTCACTAAAAGCAGTTTTCCCAGTTCTTGAAGACCTCCAGATCCCCCATTTGTACTTCACAACATACCTGGGATCATAGGAAACGTATTTCATGCTTGACATACTCTTTGCCACCATGTGCAGAGCCAGGTGGCGTCCCCGTCTGAATGGGACAACGTGGGCCCACATCTGTCCCTGTGCTGGGAGCACAGGCTGCACCTGAGGGGAAAGGGAGCACGGGAAGTTTGCCTCTAACACCCCCTGGAAAGGCTGTGCCTGATCATATTGCTCAGTCATGGCCAGGTTAGAGACACATTTATGGCTTCCAGACTGCACCTGGTTTTTTAAATAGTCAGGCAGTTCATATTTTAGAGCTTCTTTTCATTACCTCCCTCTCTGGAAAACCTTTCCAATGTCAAAATGGACCAAATTAGGTTTCCAGTCCCGTTCTTTAGATCCCTAGGATACCATCTCTGTTAAAAACCAGGAGATATACTCTGGAAAGGTCTGCTCTGATTCTGAGGGACAAAGATGTCTTATGCAGGCTGATTATCAACTGCTTAATAAGGATCTCTTCTACCATCTCCACAACATTTTTTGCTGTTCACCTGTGGAGATGCTGCACCAGCTGGAATGTAATTCAAATATTGTACATAAACTGTTTTCTCATTCTAGAACACACCTGCTAATTCTTCCATTCTTGGTATAGAAGCAGGGAGGAAGCCTTGTAGTGTGATCCAGCCTGATTTAAAAATAAAAGTCTTTCACAAGTCACTGTCTAGACTTATTTCAGTTTTCATTGTGCTGCTGATGGTGACCAAAATCTTTGTCAAGGCTTGCCTTTCTTTTCCATTCTGGTTAAAAATGTATTTAAACAAAACATGTTTAATACATCAGCATGTCCTGTAGTTATAGCTATTAACTATGGCATCATTCCAAGTTCTATTTTAGGACAACTTTTGTTCAGTCTCTGTGTGATGTTCTAATTTCCCCCCCTCCCAGTGCAATGGGGGCTTCTGTCCCTCTGCTATATTGTAAGTCTTATTTTAAGCTTCCTGAAAAAGTTCAGATGCATGTTTATCATCTGGGCGATTATCAGACATTGTTGAATTATTGCAACTGTTGATTTTTAGAAGCTAAAGCTGCTTATCAGACTTTCTTGTGTCAGCCTCCCTCTTGTTGCTCCTTTAAGAAATGATGCCTTGCTTCTCCAATTGTTTCTAGTATTTTGGTATTTGGGTTCTTTTTTATTTTTCATCTCAGGTTTCCCAGGAGATAAAGACGGCATGTTTTTATCTAAAATATATTCCAGAAACCTGCTGATGAGGTTGTGGTGTGTGTGTTTGTGCCTTCCCACAGGGACTATTTTTGAGCTAGAGGTTTCCAGATCACCTTACAGAATCGAGTCCAGATGGTCTGGAATCCTTCTTTAGCGATCTACAGCTAATGAAATATTCAGCACAAATGACTTTGTCTTTAAAGCTGGGTAAATTCTTTCAGAAAAGCAGCACATTGATTTTTAGCTTTACTTTTCATAATTTCTCTCTTTTGTTTCATTACTTAGTGTTTTTCATTGCTGGTCCTTGCATCTATTTTGCTGTGTGGTTCAGGGGCTGCGAGGCACCTCGTGTCTTGGTTTCAGTTAATAAAGGAAATTAATAATGCCTTCATGGGCTTTAGCTCTTGGTTTTTCTTAGTATGAAGGGGAGAAAGATAAGATTGTGCTGTGACCTGTATTTGTAGCAACCTCTACTTGCCAATTGATCTCACGGAACAAGACAAAGGGAGGTGAAGTAGATTGTGAGAACGGCATTCTTTTGTTTCCATGGGATTTTAGGTAAAATATAAGTGAGCTGTATGCTGGCTTGGACTAAGCAGGGTTATGTTTGTGTCTGAGTGCAAACAGCACAGTGCAGTTAGTACAGAGAGTATTCCTGGCCACCTGCAGTCAGAGAGACAGCAAGGAATAAACACTTGCACTCATCCCGAAGGAGAGCAGATTCTGCTCCTTAATTAATAGGATCAAACTGGGGCTCCCATGGGATTTTTCTGTCATGCAGTCAAATCAGGATTAAGTGTTATCCATTATTTATTAAAGGGTGGAAGTTATTAAACACTGAGTATTGTTCATTCCGTTCTGGAAGCACTGTTACAGGGATGTTTCCTCACTGTTCTGGAGCTGAAGGGCCACGGTGTGGTGAGAATATTTTTACAGTGCACAAATAGGCAAATATCAGTAAAAGGTAACAAACACTTTTTCTGTTTCTTGTATGTCTGAAGAGTGTTCATAGCAATTATTGTACATCCTTGAATGAAGTTTGGCTCAGGTTAACTCCAGATTTGATTCATTAAAACATTTTCAGGCTTCTGTGACAGAGTTAGGACTGTGTTCATTAAAAGCCAGTATGTTCTTTAGTTCCTAAGATAAGCTAAGTTTTCTTGCTACCAAGGTTTCTGTTGAGGTGTGAACTATTTCTGCTGAACCAGTACCACGTGTTGTGAGAGAGTCAGAAAATGGTGCAGAAGGACATCACCATGCCCAGAACGTCTTTGACACTAAGAAAAGTTTGTGTCACTGATGCTAATGGTGTCAGCAGCAGAGAGAGACAGCCTAAACCGAAAAAAAATGGGGAGCTTATTTTTAAAAAGCAGTGCTCCCAGGACATCCAAATTCCTTCTAGAAATATTGGTAGGGCCCTGCTGGAAAAGTGTTAAAACATGTATTTGATTCTGAACACAATGCTGGCATCCCCTAGTCTGCCTGCCTTTCTTAAGTGAGACTTACAGAAAAATTCCTGTGCAAGTCATTGAGATAGTTAGGTGTTGTCTCAAAACCCCTTTTCTTTTACAGTTGATACCTGGGCATAAATTGACCATAACAGTCCAAGGCATGAAGGTTTCACATTGTTACACGTGTATTTACTCAGTATTCAAGGTCAGATAAATCGGATTTTTAAAAAAAATACTTATGTATTATTTTTCAAATGCCTTTATATATGAAAAAATATATTCCTTATGAAAGTGAAAATTAAGCTGGAGGGGTTTTTTTGTTTGTTTAATAGCACTTTGGTTCTAGAGGCCTATGGGCCACTCTACGGCAAATGAAGTTATCTATCAAAACAGTCTCTTAAAGGATCTGATTCAAAGTGTATTAAAGGCAGCAGGAGGCCTCTGGCCTTGGGAGTTGAGAGGCTCCATGCAGTTCTGGGACTCCTTTCAGGTTTGAATGTGAGAGTGTATTTATTTAACTGGAAGCAAAGGGAAGTTTGAGAGTAACTGGAGGCAAATTCAGGTGTAAATAGGAATATGCAGTGCTCTGCGTTCAGTATAACTGAATGCAAGCTGGACTTTGTAAGGTTTCTTGACTGTTCAAGTTATGACATTGCAGTTGAGTTACTTTTTAATTAAAAGTTTAATGTACTTAATATCTTAAAACTTATTGGGTGAGATCTGAAAATTTTTTGCTTTAGCCTACAGCACATTTTAGTCACTGATCTCTGGAACAAATTCTGTTGTAAATAAAATGTTGCAGTGATATAATATGAAGGCAGAAAAACTTTTTGCTGTGGCACTGCACTACTGAATTTTTTTTTTTTTACTGGAATGGGTTTTCTCTCTATCAAAGAAGATGTGTGAAGAACTTCCCATTGGATCACAGAGTGAATGACTCTCTGGGATAGGAAGTGCTGGAAAAATGTTCTGCCTACAGGCAAGGAAGGAAGGTTTCTCAGTTAACCTCTGGATTTAGGAGACAGTGCCCAGGATTTACTGCATCAAGTACGTGGCAAACACTGAGGAAGGACAGAACAGAGGAGGAGCAGTGCAATGTATTGGCTTGATTGTCCAACTGTTTGGTCTTTAGGAACCAGAAAGGGGATGTGAGGGCAGGCAGGAAGGGGACATTTCTCTTTTGTAATCTATCTGCTTTCCATCATGTGCATACATGTCAAGAAAAACACAGTATTCAGTGGATTTGCAGGACAAAAAAAACTCACTGGAAATTGAAATATCTCTCCATCTCCAGATTCCAGAAAAGCCAGAGGTGAAGGTAGGAGAGCTAGAACAACAGCTGTTAAAATAAAATGGGGAGAGAGAAAGTTCTCAAAGTGCTTCAGAGAAGTCTGGCTCAATGGGCTGCATTGCTTATCCAGCCAGGACCTAATTTATTGTTCACATTGATTGTAGAAGTCAATCAGCATCCTATATGTCTGTGTGCATGTAATAACTAATTCCTAATTGAAAGCTTGCTTTTTTAAGTACACCTGCAGGCCTACAAATACACTTTAGGTGTATGGTGACAGCTGGTGTCTCAACTCCAGGATTTATTTTTAACTTTTATTAGTAAAGGAGAATTACAAGAGATGGGGACAGGCGAATCATTTGAGTGCCTTCAAAAGGAAACAGGAAGAAAGCAAGTCCTTGGAGTAGTGCTTAAATTAATTTTGCTTTCCAGAGGTCTTTAATTGCACTGGACTTTATTATCAGGCGGTCCACGTTTGCTTCCTGTTCATATTTGTACTATGAGTGTGTGCCATGAAAAAGCCTTGCTGTTAATGCTAATGAGTCCTATGAGGAAAAATATTATAAGTTTACATCATGTTGGTTAACGTGATTTTGAAGGTGGAAATAGGTCTCGGGAATTACTGGTAAAAATTGCAGACAGGGATGTTTGTGAGTAAAACTTCCCTTCCTGTGGGTGTTGAAATATTGGTGTATGGGCTGGGGTGTTCCAGTAAATCTCAGGGTGCCTGAAAGTCAGCAGCTCCGTGTTGTGTGACGTGCTTGCAGTGAATCTTCTCATCTGTAAATCCAAGTGCGTCTCCTAAAGGTCAAAACAGGCAGGACTCACTGGTGCACCTGGTGTTAACTTTCATTATTTCCATTGGCACTGAAAGAGGATACAAATCATGAAGTGTTTCCAAAATTAGATACAGTATTACCGTCTCTCCCAGGTCCTTGAGTCTCTCCTATGAGTCATTTCTTTTAGTGTGCGTTTCAGTGTTTGTTAGTACGAACAGAGCCTGAGCTTGTATCCCGTTCCTGATGAGATTCAGAAATTGAATTAAGCAGAAAGGGTGTGTTTGAGTCTGGGCACCTTCATCATCTCAGCCCTGCTGTTGGGGGAGCAGCGGCTTTGCAGAACTTTCTCTGACAGGCCCTCAAAGTGCTTCTCACCCGTGGTGGGACTGAGCTGCTTTGGGCTCACTGTAACTGCGACCCAGCGATTAAAATTGTGTCCTTCTCACTAAGCAAAAAAAGGCTTAATGACCAGTGAATGTCACTTTTCTGAATGAAGTTGGATTGGCACTGAAAACCCTGATTTCCTTCCTGCTTCGGTAGTGTTCAACTTTTAATGTTGTCTCTATAATTCTTGAACACCTAAGGACAAAGTTTACCTCTTCATGCAAATAATCCTGATGTGCTGCCTGGTGTGGCACGTGCCACTTGTGGAACCATCACTGTTGTCATTCATGTGTGGATAGCAACTAATAGATAATAAATGCATTGTTTTAGTTGACATGTCCATTTTAATAATTATTAAGTTAAAGCGTAATGATTATATATATAAAAAGTAAAAGGAGCATCTCCAGTGTTGTTTTGCAGGTTAATATCACGTGGATCTGCAGAAAGTTTTTCATAAAGTTATTTCCTTTGCACACCACCAACAGGATTTTGCGGTATATTCTGATTTGGTTGTGGGGTTTTTGTACTAAACTGGGTGAAATGAGATGTAAACAAGGGTCTTCATAACCCTGCCGATCTAACAAGGCGTAAGCACCCTGTTACCGAAGCATGGAAACATATTGCTGCTCTGTGTCTTTAGTTCATGCTTAAATGGTCACAGAATTGTTTCATAGAATGGTTTGTGTTTAAAGGGACCTCAAAGATCATCTCATCCCAACCCCCTGCCATGGGCAGGGACACCTTGCACTAGACCAGGTTGCTGAGAGCCCCATCCAGCTGGGTCTTGAATTTTCCAGGGATGGGGTAGCCACAATTTCTTTGGGCAACCTGTGCCAGGACTTCATCACTCCCACTGTAAAAAATGTCTTCCTCACATCTAATCTAAACCTGCCCTCTTTCAGCTTAAAAGAGGGCAGTGTAATGTGCTGCCAAGTCTTTTAGGGCTAGTAGTAAATCAGGTAATATTACTGTAGGGGATATAAATAACAGCTTGTAAGTGTACCACCTGTGACTATGTGATTCTGAGAGAAGCAGAAAATACTCTTGTGAGGCTTTTAGGGCAGGAAGCTGATCAGTATTTGAACAATTTATATAGCCATTAGAAATGGAATTGTTTGCTCTGGGTGTAGAAATGTAGAAGCAACAGCCCTGATGTTTCTAGGAAGTGTAACTCTACCCTGTATGTCTAGAACCAGGCAGTAAATGAACAGCCAGCCCAAAAGGGCTCTCACGTAAATGGATATGGATGTGGATCTTATAACCAGAGTGTGAGCTGGGGCTGTCCAGGATCTATGATGCACTGAGTATTCTTACTCTGTAGTACCCTCTAACCAACAGTATTGCTTCAGCTGGTCCAGAAACTTAACAAAAACACAGTCATTTTGCTCAGGGAAAGATCACGTCTGCTTTTCCCAACAATATCCCTTCCGCAGTTGTTAGGAAAAAACCCAACAACCCTCAATGCGGGTTTTTTTATGGTAGTTTCATATAATGTAATATTAATAATTCTTACTGTTCCCAATAGGCATTAACACCTATTTAGCTTTTATGAGCCAAATAATTGAACATAAAACTGAGCTCAAGTTGCTGAACTTTGCTTGCCCTGAATCTGACTTCACTGATTGTCATTGAGCTGAATGTTTTCTGCTTCTGGGAATGTTAGATTAGTTCTGAGCTTGCCCAGGCAATGCTGGCTGGGATGGTCACAGAGGATTCAGCTGGAGTTTCTTGCCATTTTTCTAATCACTGTTAGGGAAATGCACCTGAAGTGGTTGCCTGTGAGATGGAAAAAATCATGTGTTCTTTCAAAGGTGGGGCTTTACACACGGCAGTCTCAAGGGTTTAGTTTCTGATTTGAGTGAAGTACAGTATGGCTTCATTCTGAACAGAGGGCTGTATGCAAAGAACTTCTCTCAGAGTTATTCCTCTCTCTTTCTCTCTATTTATGCATCCTAGGTCTTCTTTCAGAGCACTGGAACTATTCTATTCTCTGGAGGGTATTAAATTTCTGTAAAAGTTTTGGGTCACTTACATATGAAGAAGGAACTCTTGAGTTGCAGGAAAACCACAAGCAACTTGTTTTGATAGATAACTTTGCATTTTATCTGCAGCCTAAGCATGCTGAGCCTTGTCCCTGAGCACACCTCTTGGTGCTTGGCCATTCCTCTTTGAGCCAGACTCAGGCTTGGCCTAAGAACCCTGGGTGTGTGTTTGTGTATTAAGATTAAATGACCCCGAAACATTGCATTGGATGAAATGAACAGGCCAGTCAGCTTTAGCTGGTTGTTTTCCAGGCCTTGAGGAACTCCAGGCTGTCAACATGCAGAGGTGCGTTGATGGAGCACTCTGTCACAGATGCCCCAGTCTGGAATGGTAACACATTAATTATGTTACGTCCTCTTGTACGGTCTGAAGTGCACGGTAAGTTACAGCTCTTTTAAAAACACGCTCCAGTACATTACCCGAAAAATCTAAAACCTTGTAAAACCTCATAGTTCCAGCATTTTTGGGGTGTTCATTTGCTGATGGTTTTGTGGGTTTTTTTCTAAATCTGAATTGCCTTTCCCTTCCCTGCAGTTTAGGATATAAATCAACCCCTGGTCTTGGTGATAATCCCACAGTGAAAGGGGATTCTTTTTGAAGATGTCTCTAATCTTAAATGCTAAACAAAGTAAAAAAAAGTTGTAATGAAAAAAATTACCCTTTAGCTGAGACCTTTTTATACTGAGCTTTAGCCTGGAGCACATTTTTATAGGCAAGTTATAAACCTGTAAAACAATGTTTCTTGTAAAGCAAAGCCAGTGATCTATGATAGTTGAAAGCAGAGTTTATGGTCTAAAACATCCTAGAAATTGTTTGAAATACTTAATGCATCCTTCAAACACATAAATTCTAGAGTTATGTGAAGTTTTGCTGGCTCATCCTCTGGGGGACAGGTTTTGGGTGACTGATGACTATTTGTTAAGGTCAGCAAAAATTAATTCAGCTCATAGGAAATGCATTTCTGATGAGAGACTCTGGAATAACCTTTAAGAAGCATCATTCTTTAAAACAAAAAAGGAGTCTCTTATTTAAATACAAGCTAGTCACAAGACACCATCTTACTATCACATCACAGAAATTTTGGACAAGGAGAGGTCCTTGTCGCTCATGCAGCTCATATTCTTCCTTGTTCATCTGTCATTTATATTTATTAGTGCTAATGTAATTGTATTTTTTATTTAAAAGCATCTGCTACTCTAATCACTGTTAATGTTTAATCCCTGTTAATTAAAAAGTAGGTTCAAATAAATTGAATGTGTAAAGCAAGGCCTCATTCTACTTTAGCTTAGACAATTTGGGCAGATGTCCCACCAAAATCAGCTCAGTTTTGCGGTGCTCAGCCCAAAATCAGGTTATCTTGCGCAGTGAGGGCAATGTCCTGCCCTAGGAAAGCTGTTTTCCTGATCCGTAATGACATTGACTGGCACAGATTGTGAAGCCAAAATCCTATTTGTGTTTTAGCTGGGAAAAGAGAAGGAACAGGGAACCTTTCGTCCTACTTGCCTTCCCAAGACAGGAAGGAACATCGAGGACATCTTTCTCCACTGAATTTCTTAGATTTGTGACCCAGCCCAACGAGGACAGGAGGAGATCGGTCAGCTCCATACTGAAATCCATCTGGGCAATTGCCAGGGAGCCCAGACTGGGTGCTGCCACCCTGGCCCCACTGAGCAAGAGGAGCATTCCCTGTCGGTTCATGGCTTGGAGCAGGGAAGGTCCAAGCCTGAGCTTACCCCCAAGCCATAACCCCGTACTGGGGATTAATTCAGCAAGGGATGAACAGGCCTTAAATGCTACATTTTGGCTTGATGCTGTTGTTCTTGTAAATGGTTACTCAGGGACAGTCAGGTGAAGCGGGACAAGGAGAGGTGTGGGAAGGATTGGCGCCGTTTTCTTCCTTAGAAAATGCTGTTCCAAGCAAGATGATGTCAGTGTGTTTGTAGCAGACAGGGAACCAGGACAAGGTGGTGACAAGGAAGGGAATGATATTGTCAGTTACTTTTAATAAAGCTTTTCTTCAGTGCTAGATTAGAGATATGAAAGCATAAATGAGACTGTCGACTGACAGGGCTTTGCCTCCAAACGCAATATTATTAAGGTGAGCTCTCAGTGACATTCTCTACCTCAGGCTACTGGCAGATTAAGCACGTCATCTCTATTGCTATTGGCACGGAGGCAGTATTGTTTCTTTCTCATATCTTCTACATGCCTTGTCAGTAGAAACCATGATAATTCCCTTCACAGTCACCAGAGGAGGTTCTACGAGGCATCAGAGGATGGTGAGTCACTTCCCTTGCTCTCAGCCTGGGGGGCACTCGTGGCTCCACAAGCCTGGGACCAGGGTGTCACTCGTGTTCTGCACTGGTGACGTGGAGGGCTGTCGCAGGCTGCTGCTTGGGCTGCACACAGCTGAAACAGCCCAGGATAGCCGGCAAAAGTCCGTCTTCCCATCTGTACTCTTTGCATTCAATACGTTAGTCAAATGGCCACAAGCTTGTGAATTTTGCTTTGAAAATGCTCTTTATTCCGCTTCTTGGTAAATGCAGAGAAGCTTTAGCGGGGAGGATTTTTGAGCATTTTGTAAGAAGTTTTAGCAAGCAGTAGGGGGAAAATGAGATTTGACAAAATCAATGCCAAGAAACGCTCTGTAGAAATTAAGTAGAAAGTATGCAAAATCCCCAGCTCTAGCAATAGGAGAGGGATCTCAGAGAGAGGAAACAGCTCAAGATTTATCCTTGTCCATGATTGTTTTCCAAAGGCTGGAGAGGGTAACTCCTTTAATGGCTCACACCAGCCCTACTTCCAGCCCTGACATGAGGAGTACACAAATGGCAGTATAAGAAAAATAAGTGTAAGGGTGAGATGGGGATGTAGCTGGAGTATACTCTGTGCTGCAGCTGTTTCCCAGGGCCTGGAAAGGGGTGCTGAGAGCAAAGAACAAGCTGGGGGCTACCTGAGCCTGTGCCAGTGTCTAGGGAGTTACACAGCCTGACCCACAGCCTGGCACACAAAGGGAGCTCCAGAACCTCTCTCCTCCTGCCTGGTGTCGGTGCTGAGCACCCCATTTGGATACAAACAATTTCTTATCCAATTGTAACTGCAAACTGAATTGCTTTAATTGGCAGCTGGAAACTAATTCTGCACATTTCTAGTGGCATAAAGAGCTTTCAAGATGGATAATGGGGATGGATAAATACATTATTTCTGTACCTTTTCTCAAAGATTTCTAGTTTCCTCCGTGTTCCAGCCCGCTGCAGTCGCTGCGCTCCTCAGACAGAACTTGGGAGAATGAATCTGTCATAATGTGACATGACAGGCCCGTGACATCTGTGTTTGAGCATGATTCTCCAGAAATGGGAGAGTGCATTAAAGAAGCCCTGCTCATGGGGTGTACCAATCACTCCCTGACAGCCTCCCTTTTAGTTCATAAACAGGCTATTAGGGATGGTGATGAACCATGCTCGTCCATTTGCTAGCATAACAGGAATTATTAACTCTAATAAATATATTATTATGTAGCCATTAGGTATCAGTTATAAAACTGCTTAATGTCTGCCTGATTGCTTGCAAATGGATTTGGAAAGGAGCTAAATTGGTTATTTATTGCCCATACTGAGCAGCATTATTTATTGACTTGGCTCAGTAAGTTTGATTTTTCAAGCTAAAATGAGATTCTAAGTTTGTAATGAGCTAACCAGGGTGTAAGCTGATTCAGGAAAATTATATTTTGCTGAAAAACTGCTAAATTTAATGGTAAATATGATCCTAGAATTACCTGGGTTTCTCTTTCCTTTCAAGTTCATTAACTAATTACTTTTAAATGTGCCTCTGAGACAAAAACCTGAGAAACCAGAGAATTGAATACTAGTTGCATTGAGATACTGCTTCCAAGCAGCACGTGGCACTGTGAGTCAGCAGCTCTCTGCTTGGCAGATCATTTCCTGTACCAACACTCTAAAATTTGCTGCTACAATGCTCTGAAAGACTGAAGAAAGTAAATAAGTTTAATTTCATGGGATGTAGTCTTCTCACTGAAGTCGATCCTATTTATGTCCACTACGTAAAAACTAATTTTTGGCTGATAATTTTATAGAAAAGAAAAGCTGGGGGTGCAGCCTACTGATTGAATTCTAACGAAGAAAGGCAAGGCAGGAAAAACACTGAGGCAAAGTCAGCAAGTGCCAGAGCCCAGTGTTTGCTGCTTCAGTAATATTTAATGCATGTTAAACATTTCATCCAACAGACAGACATTGCACATGGATTTGCTGCTGGACTATCAGAAGAAGAAAGAAAGAAGCATTTTAGCACTCCTGAAATACACTGAAATGCTTTTAAATGCAGAATGACTTCTATGGACGTAACAGGGACTTGGGAGCTCTTGCATTTGAGGGTTATTTGGGTTTTGTTCAGTAGCAAAAACAAGTTCTTGTGAGGGAGATCAGTATTATTTGACTCGTATTTCTGGTGAGTACAGAGCTCAGACTTCTAATTAAATATCTTCTAAAAGATATCTACAGATTGTGGCAGGAGGGACAGAGAGTTGAAATCACGGTGAAAAGATTGCACTGGCCACAGCTGAAGCATGCTAAAGACCTCCAGAAGGTCAGGGGGGATGCCAAAGCTAATGAAGGTCAATGTGGAAAAGGCACTGCAGAATTTAAACAAGCTGTTGGATGTGATGTGCTGGCAGGGTGAAGCCACTCTTCCCTCACAACCCTTCCCTGCTTTTTTTTGCCTCCTTGCTCCTGCTTTGCAGCTTGAGATGGGGCAAAGGCCCCCCTGGGGTGAGCTCTTGACACTTACAGCAGGTACAGAAGGACAATCACTGCTTTTAAAACAAAAGCAGCCAGGAGAATGAAAGACCAGTGTTATGAGGCCAATCCCATTTGATTGGTGTCTTTTTATTTCCCCTGGGCTGCAGGCAAGGTTGCAGAAGATGTGCTTGACTTGTTTGGAAAGCCACAGCTCCTGGGGAAGGATCTGAAGGCCTGCAGAGACGTTGCTGAATCTCTGAGAGTGTCTTTTCTTGCTGCATTTGCCACCACTTAGTGAGAGATGGAATAGAGGTCTGCTGTTCCAGTTGTGTCAGACTTAGAAACAACTTTTCATCTAAATGCTTTTTCTTTTCAATTAAATACTAAGATTTTTACACAACAAAATTAGTTGGAACCATTAAAAAAATCATTATTTTTAACAGGGTTTGTGTTGAAATCTACCTCCTACCTTCTTGAATGAAAACCTGCTGTTATTTGCAACAAAAACCCCATACTCGTCTCAGTGTTGAAGCAAGCCTGGAGAAAAAAAATGCATCAAATCCAAGATTAATATTTCCAGGTAATTGGAACAGAATGCTTGTTTAAAATTGAACTCTCCCCACCTCAGCTTTTATCTTCAAAATGCTTGAATTATCCAATTTTGACAACTCTCAAAAGCAGAAACTCAAATACTTAGGTCATAGCTGAAGTGCTGAGCTTTTTCTTTTAACCTGGTTTTGTGCTACAAACATATCATTAATCACGAGTGAGAACTGAATTTATAGTGAGGAAACCTTTCCCACCTTACAGATGTTCCCAGGCTCAGGGCTGTGTGCAGCTGGCTGTTATCCTGCTGCAGGCTGCTGGATAACATCAATCCCTTCCCAATACAGCCTGCTTCCTCCTTTTCACAGCACAGAAGAGTTAGCTAGCAAATGTCCCCTTAAATTTGCAAGAATGGGAAGAAGGAAGGAGAAATTCCTGACAGATATGGCAGCATATGCCAGAAACGGAGTCTTGCAAAGAAAAAAAAGGCAGGTAGAATGACAGTGATGTATTTAGATGGAGTGAGAACAGTACTTAAGGAATCTTTTGGGAATTATACACATTGCCGGCACTTTATCTCTTGTACAAACAATTATAGACATTAGAAACTTTCTTAATTCTGTAAATGTAGAAGAATTAAATGATTGCAAAGAGTTTTGGTTTTGCTTTATGTCTGGAGGTTCCTTTCTTGTTTTAGTGCTGGTTTTAGCTCATTTGTATGGGCTTTTTTCTGTTTTAAATTGACCAGAGTGTAATAAAAACCACGTGGGTGCTCCCTACACGTGACAGCAAGGGCATCCAACATTAATGTTATTAGGCTCTGCCACCAGATTTCAAGGGCAGTGTCATTGTAGCTGCAAATCACAGTGGTCAGATTTTCCGTGGGCTGCTGACAGGAAAATGTAACATATGCTGCATTTCACAAGTACTTATATTTTCAATTCTGCATCACAGCTTGTTGCCTATTATTTGCTTGTGGTTCACCGTTCAGGCTCGAGGAGCACTTTTCTCGATTTACAGCTCTATTAAACTGATAAATCAATCACTTGTGCGAGGGGAGGCAGTTTGCTGACATTTGCCTTGCCAACACACTGCCACCCACAACAGTGTTCACAGGTTCTCGAGGATGTGGTGAGAGGGAGGAAGCTTTCCCTGTAACTTAATTTTTAAAGCATGAAACCTGTTTCTGGTGCTCTGAGCAACTTCAATGAGAATATTTTTGAAGAGCTGTCATCTGCTAATCCAATATTTAACTTGCTTTTTTATTACATCGCTGTATAACAAAATAGCTGCAGTATAGTTCAAGAGGTAAAAGACATTTTTTTAAAAAGGACCACCTTAGGCTTTTAAAATTGTAGTTACCAAAAGGGGAGAAAACAGAAAGCAAATATGTTGTGCAGCTACAGAGAGTATTTTTGTCAGTGTTTAAATTGTCTGACAGCTTTACTCTGGGATTTGCTTGTCTTTCCTTGAGTGCTTGCTTACTTCTGAAACCAAAGCATCAAGGCAATTCTTTTTAGAATTGGCAGACTATTTTTTTTTCCTAAACCACAGAGTAGAGAGGTTACCTGAATCCAGTAGGTAGAGCTCACTGTACCATGCAGGAGAGCTCCAGCCTCTAGTTACGAGCTGCAGAGCAGCAGTGCCAGGGTCTGAGGAGTGCAGAAAGGAGGTGTCTGTGGGAAAGCAAAGCTCTTGTCGGAGCTTGTTTCCTAACAGTGGACAGCACGGGAACAGCAAAAGAACAACCCTTCTTCTTGTCTTAAACTCAACAAACACAGCCAGATTCCTTCTGTTAACACAGGGTATCTTGCATAGCCAAGTAGAAAGAATCGTATACGCTGTGCTATCTGTTTTAAGACTAGTAGTTTTCTTCTTAGACAATATAGATAAGTTTGGGGTTAAATTTTATTACGCTGAGGTAGTAGTTTTGTCAAATTCAGCTTATTAATACATGTTGCTTCTTAGTTAGGATGATGAATTTATACAAGCTTTTTTGAAGTTATTCTTCCTTTTTATGGGTGTAATTGATGGGAGACCTTGCTGAGTGTCTTGGAAAGAGGGAATGTAAAAAAAAATAAAATGAAGAAGCATGTTCTCTGTCAGCAGGGTTCCTCATATAAATAAGTTTATGCTAATGTTGTGTTTCATCATTTATCATAATGTCAGGATGAATCCTTCCATGCCTACATAGGATTTAAATAAAATTAGTAGGAACTTTTGTAGAAGTTCTGCAGTAGCACTGAAGGGAACAGATGAATTTAATGTGCATAATTATTTTCCTGCTTTTGGAGTGAGAAACTTAGCTGTTGGTCTCCTGTTTACATTTGACACATAATTCTCTTCTCTAATATTTTCATTTGAGGTGTTTCAAGATGTATTCTCTAGGTACACAATGATGAGTGAAGCAAGATGGAAGAGAAGAAAAGCACCTCAAAGAGGAAAACTCAAGTCTGGGTGCAACAAAGTGATGTTTTGTACTGCTATACTTGTTAACAAGCCTTGCTTGGCTTTCAGATCCAGTTCAGTCTTGTAGTCCTTATTTAGAGAAAAACTTTCAGGGGTAGCAGTAAAATTCCCAGCCCTTTTGAAAATCAGGAGCATAAATAAAATTTGTCTAACTTGGAGTAGCCAGCTATGGACAATCTAACCATCTGTACTGTGTCATAAAATTCTGAAGTATTTACACTCCGGACTTCTATAAGGCCTTTGGCGCAGTCCCCCACAAGCTCCTTGTCTATCAGTTGGAGAGATATGGATTGGATGGATGGACTGTTGGGTGGATGAGGAACTGGTTGGATGAATGCATCCAGAGGGGAGTGGTCAGTGGCTCGATGTCCAGATGGAGATGGGAGGCAAGAGGTGCCCGTAGGGGTCTGCACTGGCACCAGTATGTTTTAATATCTTCCTCAGGGACATAGGCAGTGGGATCCAGTGCACCTCAGCAGCTCTGTAAACAACACCCAGCTGAGATGCCTGAGGGACAGGATGCAATTCAGAGGCACCTGGACAAACTCCTCATCACGGGAAAGACACGGACCTGTTGGAGTAGGTCCAAAGAAGAGCCACAAAAATGATCAGAGGCCTGGAGCACCTCTCCTATGAGAAAAGGCTGAGAGGGTTGGGGTTGTTCAGCCCGGAGAAGTCTCTTGGGAGACCTTATTGCAGCTTTCAGTACTTACAGGGGGCTTATAGGAATGATGGGGATAACTCAAATAGGGCTTGTAGTGATAGGACAAGGGAGGATGGTGAAACACTGGCACAGGTTGCCCAGAGAGGTGGTGAATGCCCCACATTCAAGGCCAGGTTGGGTGGGGCTCTGAGCAACCTGCTCTAGTTGAAGATGTCCCTGCTCATTGCAGGTGTGTTGGACTAGATGGGCTTTAAAGGTCTCTTCCAACCCAAACTATTCTGTGACTCAATGATTATGAATTCTGAATGTGTATCATTTCACTACCTCAAAATGTATCTTTAGAGAGAGTTGTTTTTAAAACCTCTTCTGTTCTGCCTCTCCACTCGGCTGCTCTGTTACTGTCTGTCCTAAACTGACTCTCTGTACACTGTGAAGTGAATTATATAATCGTTCCTTTTCACTGAATATCAAGCATAAGAAACCCTATCCTACTATTTTTTAAAAATCTCCCAAGTTCTCACGTGCCTTTGCAACCACATTGCCAGTGAAGCTGTCAGAAGACCACAGTGTGTGGAGACCTGGATGAGCTGCATCTTTTGCCATCTATTCTGCTATTAAAACAACATTTTTTACTTGCCTGTCATTACTGGAGATACCATTTCCACAGGGGGGAACTTAACAGCTTAGTCCAATAACAAGACCTCAGTTCATGTGTTATTTGCTCTCATTAAATATTTAGGCCGTGGTGACCCACCTCTTTACTGTGATTTCTCTGGGCTGAAAGAATTTAGCCTTTACTTCATTTCTGTTGCTTTCTTAGTGCAGGCCTGAGCTTCTGTGCCATATATAGCAGCTGTGCAGAGTAACGAAGCATTTGAAAAATAAGAGAAACTGAGATGTTTTGTTGCCTTGAGCTCACCTCCCAGCCATGGGAATACTGGGGCTTGCGCAGAGAAGGTGATGGGACAGAGAGGCTGAAGGCTCAAGGCAAAGGACAAGTGATGGCATCTTGCTCCTTGAAATTGTGTCATTGTGGCTGAAAAATTATGGTGTTTGGTTGAGCAGAGAAAGATGTTGGGAGGAAATATGTGAAAATGCCCAGTGTAGTGAATATCAGCGTTTCTTTCTGCCACTAAGAGTTTCAGGTCAGACAGCATGCACACCATGCTTGGATTTTGAGGGATTTGCAAGAGCTCTAAATCTGGATAGACAGACTTAATTTTGAGAGAGTGAGAGTTGCTTATTGAGGATAAAATGGATATTTCATAAGGACTGAAAACTTCACTGAAACTTTCAGCTCATTAAAGTCTAAGACATTAATTTCATTCTTTGAATCAATATGTGTACATCCAAGGAAATCCTTCCTTTGTGACGTGTGGGTGTGATGCTAAAGTCAAAGCCCGCATGCTGTCTGCAGGCCATACAGAAGTGAGAGATGACAGACTCACCAAGCTGCTTTGTTATTAAATGTGTGGTGCTTGAAGGGAAGGGGCACAGGCTGGGACTATTTTAATGTTCTGGGTCAGCACTTTGTTTCCCTGTTGCACAACAAGCACTCCAAAACTGATCAGTCTCCATATGCAGAGTTCATATTCCCCATTGCCAAGTGCACCCAGCACTGCTGGCATTCACCACCCTGGGAAGTGCCACTTTTCCCAGACACTGTCAAACCGCAGCCCTGAATCAAAGCACACCCAACCCCTTAAACACCTGAGGTACTTCCTTGCAAAACTTTTTGAAATTTTCCTAGGCCTGTGAATGCAAACTGTGGCATTAAGACAGAGACTTGTTTTCAAAGTTATAAATATCTCAGTTCTTATTGTTGTCATGGAATCTGTAGCATAATCCTGTGAGGAGTAATGTGCTTGTCACACCAGACAGTGCAATCAATGCTTTGTTTACCCTTTCCCCATTCTGATTCTCAGTTTGTAGCAGTGCCAGCTCCAGGTGTGATGAAGGCTTTATGACATTTCTCTGACACGAAGTTGTTGAGGCCATTAACTCTCACCCCTCTTTTCAGAATGCTTTCTGCAGCTCTGCCTTGACCTGTTCTCATTGATCGCATGTGATTGCTAAGAAAATCCTTTTTATATTGCAACACATACTCTAAACCGCAAATGGTACAGATCTGGATCATGAATTTATTCATTCCTAGATTTCATCCAGCCCAGGACAGCTACCGTGTGACTGCGCAGCTCTGGGAAGTGACTGGACATTTTTGAATGGTGTGCTTTCTGTTGAATACATGATTTTTACCACATACCTCTCACATCATAAATATGCCACTGTATACGGTTTGATGAATAATTCCATGAAAAAAATGAAGACAGGCAAAATAACTTGCCTATTCTAGCCATAGGAGTGGTGATTCTTTCAAGAGGTGCAGATATAGGATTTTTGTTTTAAAGTTGAATTGCTGCTGGCTAAAATTCTTTCCTGTTTGTGGCATGCCTTCGTATAGATGCTTACCTTTGATGGTCTTCCCTCTGCTGAAAGTGCCTGTGAGTCAGAATTTAGGATCCAAATGAGAATGCAAATGTGCAGCAGGTTAAAATGCATCTGCTCTGCTTTTAAGGAACAATTTCTGGGATGGGATATTCTTCTTTTTTTCTCTTTTTTCTTATTTTCTTTTTCTTTTTGTTATTTTAAAAATATTATTATAGAATCACAGAATATGCTGAGTTTGAAGACACTCAACAGGTTCATTGAGTCCAACTCCTGGCCCTACACAGGACACCCCAATAATCACACCATGTGCCTGAGAGCATTGCCCCAACACTTCTTGACCTCTGTCAGGCTGGTGCTGTGACCACTTCCCTGGGGAGCCTGTGCCAGGGCCCAAACACCCTCCGGCTGAAGAAACTTTTCCTGATATCCAAGCTAAGCCTCCCCTGACACAGGTTCAAGCCATTTCCTTGAGTCCTGTCGCTGTCACCACAGAGCCCAGGTCAGTGCCTGCCCCTCCTCTTCCCCTTGTGAGGATGATGAAGAACACAATGAGGTCTCCCCTCAGTCTCCTCCAGGCTGAACAAACCAAGAGACCTCAGCTTTTCCTCACAAGGCTTCCTCTCCAGACCCTTCACCGTCCTCGTGGCCTTCCTTTGGACACTCTCTAATCTCTTTATATCTTTTTTATATTGTGGTGCCCAAAGCTGCTCACAGGTGAGGCCGGCCCAGTGCAGAGCAGATCTGGAGTTCCCACATGCTGGAGTGTGTTTGGCACCCTGCAGGGTGAAGCTGAAGTACCAGTGAGTGTGGGTTTTGCCTGGTATTTATCTGAGCTTTGCAAACAGGCCCTGGTTGTTTAACACCCTGTTATTTCCCAGCTCCAGGATGCTGCCCCATATGCTTTTCTCCCTCTCTCAGTCATTATCAGTAACAGCTTGGCATGAATGAGGCTTCATGAAACTCATCACAATCCCTTTTCCCTATTGGGAGTTCTCCTGGGTATGATGGAAGTGAATGAATAGAATTGTATGGGAGAAGCTTGCATGGCAGTGTTGATGCTGTTATTGTCTGGATAAATATGATACTTGGGCTGCCTGCTAATAATCTGGCAGCTGCCTGTTAATAACCTTTCATAAAATAAAAGCATTTTAGGGATTCTGTACTCTGGTAGCAGTCTAATCTGTAATAGATGGGGAGTTCTTAAGAAGTTGATGATCAGTTGTTGTTCACGAACAGAAATTAACATAATATTCAGTTAGAAATTATTTAGTTTAGATATTGGGATAAGAGATTTGCATACATTAGGAAGCAGGGAATATTTCAGAAGAGGAGGAACAGGAAGGAAGGGTTGAAACCTTGGCTAGAAAAGAGCCAAGCTGGTGGCCCTGAAAACATAAAAAAGTGCTATAAAGTGTGAGGAAGCTGACAGATGCAGAGGTGCACAGATGTCAGAGGGCTGTGATCCCCCAGAATGCCCATGGATATCGTCTGGTGCATGTCTGAAAAGGCTGCAAGGAAAGCAGCACAAATGCAGTGAGTATGGAAGGCAAATCGGGCTCCTTCCTATGTCAGCTGTGGGCAGCAGACCAAGGGCAAACCCTGTCAGTGCTGGAAGCATGGAAAATGAAATGGGAGAACCAGGATGCTTGGCTTCATAGGATGAGAGAGGCAGCTCAGAGACCTTACAGAGAGTAATCAGTGGATGTGATGTTCCCAGCCTATCAACTCTACACAAATTGACAGAATAGAATGTGCATGCAGAGGGCTGGCATTGGTTTTGGAGTCTAAAATGAAGTGTAACAAAATTATTGTTGAAAAAGAGAAAACAGTATGAATTCCCTGTGGTTGGAAGTATCACACTGAAGGTCAGGGCAGGTGTTAGTACTGGGATCTATCAGCTGCCAACAGAATTAATGCTTCATCACCTATGACAGGATATAGAAATACATTTTTTGGAGCTGCTTTCCAGAACAACTAGTCTACAATCCCAGAAAAGCTCTATTTTGCCTTTGGTTCCTAGTGGTGCACAGGACCAGCTCAAGAAATATGTGGGAGAGCTGATCTAATAGCAATTGCATTATGATTGGGTTTAACACTGCAGCAGGAGAGACTAAACAAAATAAATCCAGAACACAAGTGTTCCATTTCAAGGAAGGGAACTGCATACTAATATGGCCAGGGGTTAAAAGGAAGAGAAAGGATTAAGGGAGAAGGAGGGTAAAAAGCAAGAAGCCTAGAGGTAGCCTAAGCAATTTCCAGAAATCCTGTATTAGCATTCAAGACAAACTCTGTGCTGAAACTCGAAGAGAAATCAGAGTGGTCCAGCAAAAGTCCTACAGGACTAAATAGAAAATTAAGATGATTTTCATGTAGCAAGGACTGGCATTTGTAATGGGAATGTTGTCCTTCAGAATGGAAAAGGAAAGTCCATATAGCAGATCAAACATAACCAGGAAATTGAGAGGGTTAAGAGAGAGTTTGAGAAGCACTTTGCATAGGCTGGGGAAAAAAATAATTAAAAAAAGATAAAAGTTATTTCAATATGAGAAAAGCAGGAATATTGCAGAGGTCTGTCCTGTCCACAGAAATAGCTCTAGAAAGGATGCTGGGAATGACTGACCATGTGTCTGACTGCCATCCTTCAAAAGATGATAAACTTGGCAATGAAGATCACTGAACGTGTAGATAAACTGTTGGGATAAAAGATTTTCATCAGAACTGCAGAAATGGGAGAAATAAGAGAAATCTGAGTTTGCCAGCCACTCTTTCAGTTACCTGAATTGGCCCAGGGTGCCTCTGTCTACTACACCAGGGACTCACAGCTGCTCTGCTGTCTCACCCACCATGACTTATCTCTCTCTTGTTTTCGTTAGTCTAAAGCAAGACAAAAATCTGTATTTTCAGGAGTCCCTAGGGAATAAAATTATGATGTTTCTCTGGAAAAAATATCAAATAAGAAGGGAATGAACAGCAGGGTGTCTGTAGTGACATAGAACGTGTGTGGTGTTGGTGAGGAAGGACTGGGCGGTCAAAGACAGACAGGAAAGGAATTTTAGTGAATTTGTCCCCTACACAGGAGGCAGCAAAGGAATTTTAGTGAGTGTATCCCATAGATAGGAGGCAGTGAAGCAGCTGGAAGGGTGTCTGGAGACAGACCCGCGTGTGTATGAAATGTCTGTGGCATATGGAGGAGCAAGGAGTGTGCGTAACACAGGAAGGAAAGCAATTCCTTCGCGGGCCCATCGTGACTGTCCTTCCCACACACAGCTGTCCAGCCGACTTCCCAGGCTCTTAGGCACAGACCCTGCCTGCTCCTTTCCTGACTGGTCTAACTCTAAATCTCTGTTAGTGCACACAAACAGGAAGCACAGGTGATGGGCGAAAGGGACGGTGAACACGAAGCAGAGATTGAAGGTGACTTGAAATATATGGACAGTAAGAACTCTAAGTTCTTGGATCTTGGGCGCTGCCTGCTTTGGATTTAGAAATAGCTTTCTCAACACTGAGAAGCTCTTTGAGAACATTTTTAGTTATTAACTGCAGAGGCTGCTGTGGTAACTAAATATACAATGAGGTCATAAGGTCTGAACAGAGTTCAGAATCTCAGTAAAGGTGATAAATTTAAAGGAAGCATAATTGTACAGTGTTTGGATAAACAAACCAAATATTACACTGCAGTTATTAGGGAATCATCAAAGCTAACATCTCTGGTATTCCAAAATGTGTTCTTCAAATAGCACAGTTATTCCTCAGGGGAGGGTTAAACAGAGAATTCATTAGTGACTACATCCACAAGCCCATCCAGGAAGCCTGTGTGTTTTTCAATAGTCTGAATTATTATTCTTATCTAAACGGATCTATTGACCATCAATGATCTAAAAACGCTTGAGGTGTGACAGGCAACTGAGGAAAATCCAGCAAGCTCTCCACCACTGCAGAATACCAAGAAGTGAGAATACACGGTTGTGTCCTTATGGCACGCTGTGAAACACTCCATGAATTAGTAAACAGGATCATCTGGAAGCTCCAGGCTGACCTTCAGTTCTCTTAGTGCATACAGAGATCTACTGAGCACAGCCTTTTGTGCAAACAGAACCTATTTTCAAACAATACCTTAAAAATTAAAAACAGATTTTGGAAGACAACGGAATGTGCAACATCTACAAACATACTAATTGTTATTTAGGGCCTTATGAATATATTTAATATGAACACAGTGTCCCCAACTTTTTTTAAAGCAAACTCTAGCATTTTTAACAGGTGGGTATGTTCACTTACATGAAATAAAGACATTGCCAATGAAGACAGGGCTGAATGTCATGGTGATTTTCCATGTCTTACTGAGTTAAAAATCCTGTGGTTTGACCCCTACTATGTGACAGTGAATGGGATGAGAAAAATCTAATTTGATTCCTTCATCAGATGTCACCAACGATTGTTGTTTTCTATTGGCTTTCGGACACTTAAGCATGTTTGTTTATTTAGAAGTAAGTTTACTTATTTAGAAGTAAGAAGTTCCTGTTTTGAGAAACTGCATGAATAAGATGATCTCAGATTTACTAGTGAAACAGTCTGGTATTGTACCATAGCTTGTAATCTCAAGAGGGAGTGTTGGTCAAGAGAACTCAGAGCCTGACTCAGACAAAGAGCCTTAGCTACTGTCTAGTGTCTATCTAGTAATTTTTAATGTGTTTTAAACCAATAAAACAGTCCAGTTCTAGAGCTCTTCTGGAAAGCCTCACCACCTCCACCAGAAAAGTCTGTGCATTAAACCACTGTA
Source organism: Atrichornis clamosus (assembly GCA_013400975.1). Taxonomy (NCBI): domain Eukaryota; kingdom Metazoa; phylum Chordata; class Aves; order Passeriformes; family Menuridae; genus Atrichornis; species Atrichornis clamosus. The sequence continues at coordinate 139,869 of WBMZ01003302.1, forward strand.
ATTAAAGCATACTAATTTTGATACCTTCCTTAAAAAATGCTCTTTTTTTCTGGAAGATTTTTCTCAGTAGGTATCAACAGTATCAAGTCAGTCATAGAGCCTAAGGGATGCTTTCTGCAGATTTCATACTCCTTATAATAAGCAGGCCTGAGGCAGAGCCCGTCAGCCCCTCCATGTCAGTGCAGCCCAGCAGAGATTTCCCAGCTTGGTTTGGCACTGCAGGCAGGACAGATGTCAGCTCTGATTAGCCGTTCTGGGAGCCAAGGGGCTTAGCAGGGACATGGTGCTCATCTACCCCGTTTTTGGTACCCAAGTGTCCTCTGATGCGGGCAGCATGAGCTGCTCCCCTGCACGGTACGGAAGGACCCTCGCTGCTGTGGGGTCACTTGTGTGTGAGAGGGGAGGGAGGAAGGTCCACACTCTCCAAAGTGCAATAATGCTCCTTTAAAGAGTAATGGAACAGTGTGTGCTGAGGACAGCACTGGCTCTTGCCCAGTGAACAAACAAGAACAAAATCAAAGAGCGGATAGCAGATCAATGAGAGAGCAATCAACCTGTCTTAAGTGTGAAAAAGGCACGGCTCATGTAGAAGAGATAGTACATGTGCACGTAGTAAAGATGTATATCATAAAGAATATGTACAGTTTTAATCCTGGTATCTCCTGATTCGTTAGTTCTTGGCTATACTTTTCAACCCCTTGTAAATTATTCTTATGAGTAGTATATAAACATATTTAAGAAATCTTAGCTTAACAATACTGCATTATTCTTAAAGTTTTATCTTTTTTTTTCATTTTTGAATGGTAAATTGCATGGTTTCCCTTGAACTCAGGTGCGTATGTGTGTTTATAATATATGAAATTAAAACAAATAAAGTTTCCAATGTCGTTTTTGCATAAAGCTATGTTTGGCTTGGGTTACGTATTATTTTATCCAACGTATACAGTGCTTGTCAGGATCATATGCCCCTAATAAAGTTGTCAGATACCTTTTAGACATCAGACTAGAAAGAAAACCTAATCCTGTGACTGCAAATCAACACTGTTTTATTCAGCTAACCTAATACTAAGTATAGTGTAGAATAAAGGTGTTAAAAAACCTGCCAGGAGTGAAAAAAACCCAGAAAATGGAACAGGTCATATGGCACACGGAGAAAGGAATAAGGCTTGATACCAAGGTGGGTGTGACAGAATTCTTGACTGGAGAAAGGAAGCAGGTTCTGCACTGTAACCTGGAACCTTGGAGGAGTGAGCAAGGATGAGGGAGTGGAGGAGAAAGTGGGGGAAAGAAGATCCTGATCTAACAGCATCAGGAAGGAACACAGGAACTCAGTCTCCCTGCTAACTCCTGCAGCAGTTAAATAACGTTGGTGTATCTTATGCTTTTGATAACTGCCACACAGTAAGTGTTCTGATCCCTTACTCATTTTGGGGGCTCCAGGTAAGCCAGGTCAGTGCTTCACCCTGCTACGAGAACTCCCTTCCATGCTTCCAGGAGCCAGTTGGTGACTGGACCAAAAATGCACCCTCCATTGGTTGTTCTGGCTGGTGACTATCCCCTTCTTCAGCCGGCCAAGTCCGTGGGTGGCTGTGCTAATTGCCATGCATCACAAGTCTAAAGAGGTATTTTGTTTTATTTTGGACAATAATGAAACATTCTCTTTGATTAATGCCATTTAGTAGTTAATTAGTCTGCAACCACTGTTGTATTTAAAAGTGTGTGATACATAAAGATTTCTGCTTCTTGAAAAAAGCAATCATTTTCTGTCTTCACTATTTCCTGATAAATTAATAATGAATATTTTGCTACCTCTTTGATGTTGTTGGAATCCCATTCTATGCGTGGCTTTTACTGGAGCCACTACATTTCAGGTCAGCTCATATTGCTTTGTCTGATTCTGATACAACATAAATATCTTTCTTTTTAGTCCTCTAGTAAGCCATCATTTTTTCCTGCTTGCATTAGGATAGACATGCTGCATTTTAAGAAATCTGCAGCTTTCTGCAAGCGTGGCTCACTATAACATTACAATGCGTTGTTAATTCAGTACTTAGCGGATTAAGATAAATCACACGCTGGGTATTATAAGGAAGCTTTAGGATTTAAGGATGTAAGGTGAGGCTGGCATCTCCTTAGGAGGAGTTACAAGGCTAGAGTGGGTTTGGCTACTAAAGACCTTCAAGGAATCTGCCTGGGGCCAAACGCGATGCTTTCATTAACGACCTCTGTAAAATAATGAAGAGTTTGCTAATGAAACCCGCTGTTGGAATACAGCTGGGGAACATTGCTACTGTGCAAGAGAATTGCAGTATGATAAAGAGGAACCGAATAACCTTGAGGACAGGCAAGAAATAAAACAGAAGAAATTCAGCAGCTGAGAGAACAGGTTCATGCACTTAGAGGCTGTTCATGAGTGCTTTCTCCTGAGACAGTAGCTGCCACCTAACCCAGTCGAGGTCAGGATCCACTGAAGTTTCAGTCATTGTTCCTGTGAAAAACTGCTTGTAGCTTAAACATCATGGCACTGTTACCAAATCAAAGCTGGTGCAAGTTTTACAAGTTGTATATTTTCCTGTCTTTCCACACCCCTCCAGAAACGCAAGGGAGGTGGGCAGCACCAAATAAACACGGAGGAGCACAAGCTTTCTCACACTTAATTCACTTGTCCGTCCAATCTGAAGGCAGAACCTGAGTCTCTCGGGAAAGTATGTTAGCAAGTAGGAACAAGAATATTCTGCTTCAAGTTTTCTGCGTTCCCCAGTTGAAATATTTACTATCCCCTTCATCTCCTGTAAGCTGCTCCTTCCATTTACACTGCATTGTGGTGAAACTTGACCAAATAAAAGGTTCCTGTCAGGTCAGTTGACAAATGGTGGTATTAGAACCAGAGAAGGGATGGAAATGTCTAGCAGGCAGAGTGATACTGCCCCTCAGGCCAGCACTGGCCTCAAGGACGTGATGAAACTCTGCCCCAAGGGTCCTTGCTCATCATTAATGTGTTGAAAGTCCTGTGCTGTTATGTTCCAGGTGAATTTGGACCGCAGCCTTTGCACACCGATTTTAATTTAGAAGGAAAGACTGATGAAAATGCCTTTGAGATGTCCACGTAACAGCAACAGCGGTAACTCATAATCGCTGCCAACCATAAATACTCTATTGATCCACAAGGATGGGACCCTGGGAACAAGAAGCTTCCCAAAAGCTGAGCACTTACTCTTCTGATGCTTTCTTAAGTGTCTTCCGGCAGTGGTCCTGCAGTGGCATCTCTCATTATTTGTCACAGCTGAAAGGCTGCTTCTGCTTCTCATTAAATGTTTTGTGCTGTACAACAGGTCCCAGGTTTACTGTTTGAAGTTCCCTCATAGATTTTTTTCCTTTTCGAAGAGTTTCAAAGTAGTCTTTCTTTAGTGATCTTTCACAATCACTAAAATATTGGAAGAGCATACAGACTGTGATAGAAAACAATAAAGTTAAGGCAATTCCCAGCTGAGGGTGATATGGCACCGTATATCCATCACATAGATTTAGGCATTAGAGAGAAAATTAAGCAGCTTGTTGAAGTCGTGGCACTGTACCTGGGTGTTGGAAGGAAACGCAACACTTCCCATCATTAAATGAGGATTTAATGTTCAGGGTGCTCAAATGTTTCTCATTTTTTCTAAAACAAACCTTCATTAGCATGTTTGTTTAAGCAGTACAAACTGTCCTGTCCCGGTGGCCACGAGGCTGCAGCTGCCAGTGTGTTCTGATGGGCACTTGGACATCATCTGCACATGTCTGCTTTGCTTTGCACCGAGAAAGTATGATTTTTAAAGGGTCAGATTACTGGCTGGTGAGAAGTAGAAACAGGTTCTTAAAACCAGTAGTAGTAGGTGTAAAACTGTCGCTGTTTTAATCTTTTAATTTTTTTAGTTCTTTTAATTTTTTTCCCACAGAGTTTTATTTCTGCTTGCAGGACATTTTTATTCAAAGGTAGTAAGATTCCAGAAATCAGTGTTTGTGATGTAAATAGTGATCTGACTTTAACATTAGCCTTGATGACTGCTGAAAAACCTGTGCCTTAAGAAATACTGACTATGATAAATCCATCTCTACAGTGAAACACAAGAAAGAAAACACACATAAAAATAATTATTATAGAGTCTGGTGTGGGACTAGAACAGCAAGGAAGTTGAGGAGGAAAACCTTAAAACTGTTCTGTGCCAGATCCTGGAAGTCAGAAGAATTATTACTGTGTCACTGACACTGAGTCTACCCAGGCAGACTCTGTGGTCTCCACAGGACCATTTCTGGAGTGCTCACAGCTCTGGCTTCAACAAGTGCCCTTGAGAGAAAACCGCCTTATTAAACATATTTATTTTACTTTGCCTTCCCTTGCACTTAGTTAAATTGCACACTTCGTGTTTGCTTGGAAATATCCAGCAAAGTGCTGACACCTGTGTCCGGGGAGCTCCAGCAGCTGGGCCAGGGACTGAGCCCACCTGGCCAGAACCTTCTGGAAGGGGGAAGGGCAGGGCTCCAAACAGAAGCATGGTCTTGAAAAAGATGTCTGCTGGAGGTGTTGCTTTGAGGGATCCTTTGGAGCCAGAGTGGTGGAGCCACGGTGATTTCAGAGGAGAGCAGGCAGCTGTACCTCCCTGGGAGTTGCTGGTAGGTGACGAGGATAAATTATGTGGGCAGTGAGATCAACCCTAATCCCTAGAGGGGAGTGTTTTGCTTTTGCATTTTGATACTGCGTTTACAGGCAGGACTTTTCCGTGCGTAGCGGGCGAAGGGCAGCAGGGTGAGGCTTTCCCCTCCCGGCAAACCGGGGCCGCAAGGTGGAGCCGCGGCCGCGCTCCTCTGGTTCTGCCTGGCTTCTGCCTTTAATTCCTCCCCCCCCCCTCTTTTTTTTTTCCCTTGGAGCTGTAAGCAAGTGGCTTTGGGAGGGATTGACAACTTAAGTGCTTCATTTCCTCCGAGCAATGAAAAGCCCTTGCTCGCAGCTTCAAAGCGAGGCTTTCCTCGTATTGTTTGTCCTTCCACAAGGACGTGGGAATATCGGCGTGCCCAGGGTGGCTTTTGGAGTATCCTGAATTTGTATGGTGGTAGTGCATGGTGGGGGGAAAAGCATTTCCTGCAGGACAAAAGAACATTTATCCTGTTTACTTTTAGTTCTTGAGCAGGCTTGGGAGAGAAGGTAGGTGTGGAATGGGAGGTTCTTCCTATTGCTCCCAAAAATGGTTTGTCTCTCCCAAGAAAGTGAAGAAACTCTGGGTGCACAGTAGGAATCAGTGGTTCAGCCTAAGCAGGAAGCCTTCAGGGAATCAGCTGCACTCAGTCTGCCAAGGACACTAAACCCAAGGATTACAGTCTTTCTCCTTTTCATTAATATAGCTATGACCTAAAGGGCAGAATAATCCACTTTAGTCTTTGTGAGGGGACTAGCTCCCCACTGTAGGGACCCACAGCAGAGTGGCAACAAGGTTATGAAGTTACTGCATCTGAAGTACAAACAACTTCAGGGCTGAATGACAGGGCTGGGAAGGAGGATGTGAGGAGTTCTTTCAAGCCAGGCAGGAGTAACTGGTCTAAAGTGAGAATAGCATTAAAAAAAAAAAAAAAGTCCTCAGTTATGACTGCCAGAGGAACACCTAGAGCAGCCTTCTGATGTGAGGAAAATGTCCAAAACTGCAGCTAGCTAACGACATCTGATCAATTTTTGAAAATAATCTGAGGTGCTGTGTCTGAACCAAGTTTCCTGGATCTCTAGAGAATCTTATTTCAACTCTAAGCCCTTATTTTAAGAATTAACTCAACATTTCCAAACAAGCTGTTGGGATTTCAGTGGTGCTGCAATTTGCCATCTGCTATTTTTCTAATTCTAGCTTATGCTCAGATAAATTTGGCTCATTTTCACAAAAGTATGTTCTAGGACTTGCATGTTCTGACACTACATGATCCTCTTGGGTTTATTCATGGATTGCGTGGGTACCTGGGGATGGGGTCTTGGAACTGAAAAGGTTTCTGACGTCTGTTCTTAACCTTCCATTTTTTCAAATTTAAGAAATATTTCTAAATAGCATCTGTTTTATTATTGTGAAAGGGAAGAGAAAGGAGGATCAGTAATGATAGTCTCTGCTTGATTTGGTGGAGGTTTTGGTGATTTAACTTCTAGAAAGAGTCCTCTGCTGTCATTAACACACTGCTCTGTAAAATAGACATGCTCGGGGTTTTCTCTCTCTTTCTTTTTTTAGATGTTGTTGCTGTTATGAAAGCATGAACTTCCTAGCTGATGGGCAGATTGCCAAAATGTGTGACTGCTTAGCAAGGTTAACATTCCAGAGGAATAACAATGTAGAGCATGTCTTGCTTCTGGTTAACCTAGCAGTTGTCAAGGGTTGGGCCTTCTCCACGTTCCAGGTTACTGTAATAATTGCCTGTATTTCTGGGACATTTGCACATACCATCTTTTAAGTTTGTTTTCCAGTTACTGTATCCAATTAGATAGAGGTTTATGCTCTGAGAGTTGCACTAAAATTTCGCACAAGGAATAGGGGTGTTTGGATCAGAGTTCTTCCCTGGTGTGCTATATCCAATCCTCTGGCATCTGGGGCCAGGTGCCTTCTGTCCCTGCCTTCTGGATCACCTACTCTTAGTGTAACCTAAGTCTATCATAGTATTACCTGCACGTTACCAGAGAGAGAGCTTCATGAAATGCTGCATGAAGGACTTGCTTTTATTCTTTTATGGGCAGAACACCTAATCCTGTTTCCAGTCACACAGCTAATGTACTTTGGGCTTCCAGGGAACTGAATCACAGCCATAAGAGCCAGAGAAAGATCTGTGTTTTCACTGTTGTACTGTTAAACACTAGGTACATTATATGGGAATGCTATTAATAGTTAAAAAGCAATTTAAGAGTAAACTTTGTTGTACAATGAAGCAAAACAAACATGTTTTCTTCTTCCCCTTCACAAAACCAAAGCTGGCTATCTGGAGACTTCTAAAATGAGCTGGTATTAGCAAGCTTCTTGAAGAAAAATTAAATCTGGGGTAACTAATAGAATTTATTGAAACATGGGAAATTATATTGCCTGTTTCCAAGCACAGTAAGCTGTAATATTCCATAAGAGAGCACTAAAATCACTTGACTGTTACAGGCTTGTGTGATAAATGTACATCACGAGTGCGCTTCTTGTCTTGCTGCAGACCCATAGCTGACTCTGTACCTGCAGAAACAGACCTTTTCACACCCAAAAAGGTCAACCATTAGCTTTATTTGTTAGGTAGCCCCTGAGCCTGCCACGTGATTTATACCCACCCGCTGACGGGGGAAGCTTGTTTTCCTCACGCCCAGTGTTACAGAGCCATCCTGCCTGCACAGTTCCACAGAAGCTGAACTTTCCAGTGCTGTGGCTTTTGTTGCTGCTCAGCACCCCACAGTCTCACCCCGTCCTGTGCACTGGCTCCAGTGCATGGCTGACTGCAGGGAGTCCACTCAGAGCTGAACTGCCTGCCAGGAATCCTCCTGAGCCCACACCTTGTTGGGTCAGACAGGTGCCAGCTCTAGAAAAAAGAGCTGGCAGGCGTAGCCTGGGGTAGGCAGTTCTTCCTGCATCCAGCCACGTGTGTCTGCCCCAGACATGGTCCTCTGAACAAGGGAGAACCAGACTAAAAGGGAAGAGAGGTGGCTGAGGCGGTCAGTCAGGGATGCCTTCTGACTGTCCTCTAATACAGCCAGAGGCATCAAATGGTGGAAGGTTGGGAGAAAGAAACAGAACTAAGGGGGAAAGCCACTCTGTGCATATTCATTGCCTCATTTGTCAAGGTTTGGGGCTTGTCTACATTCCAGGTTGCTTTAATAATCCTCTGTATTTCTGGGAGATTCAGTCAGGGCTGTAGAATTCCCGCGTCAAAGGTGGTGCTCTGGGGTTCTGCCTTCTGTAAACCTCTGGAGGCCGGAAGAATATTTTGCAGAAAGAAAGCCTCTGTGTGCTCCATACACGCTCTCTCTGGGCTATTTGCTGTTGACTGCAGCAGAGGACAGGCACTACGTCAAAGACTTGTTCAGACAGTGTGTTAAACACTGAGTGGGCTCAGGAAAGGAGTCGGACTCCCAGGAGTTCCACTGCCCTGCTCAGAGACAATCTGCTGCATGCAGGGATGGTGCAAGGGGTTTTTTTATACTGTGCTGCAGTTTTAATCCTGCTGGGATTAGTGACCTGCTGGGTCTTAATCCTCTGAAGTGCTGAGTGTGCTTTATCAAGGGATAGGTAACCTCTGTACTTCAGGCATCTCAAGTAAAGGAGGTGGCTGTAGGAGCTACAAAGGAAACAAACTTTGGCTACACGAAGGAAATGGATTCACTGTGTGCTTTTATCCCCTTCCCCCAATGCTACATTCCTCATTTTTTTGAGGTTCCTATGTAACACAGTGCTTGTGCTTTATATATGGATGTGCATACATGCACATATGTGACCTCTGTGGGTCACATAAAACATAATTTTGAAATGTACATCTCAATACTACTCAGTACCCAACTGGAACGGTGCAAGAACTAAGAGATAAATGAGGAGCAAAACACAAAATGAGGAGAGCAGCCTGCCAAAAGCAGCTCAGTTGTGCTCTTTGGCAAGATGATTTCTTTATCTGTAGGTGTTGACCTGTCAGCAGGTATTTTGAAAGAAGACAGGATTTTGGTTAGCAAATGCAAGGAGACCTAATACTTCCAGTCAGCAGAAGGTTTTCAGTGTGAAGCTACTATATAGAGGAGCAAAGAATTCAGTGCTATTTATATTCCTTTTCAACTATGAATTTCCAAGTACTTTGCACCATTTAAGTCCAGGTATTGAGAGATGTTGAACATTTTCAACTACCAGCGAAGTCACAAGTATGTGAGCTCAATTCCCACATAATGAGCTCCTGAGCTCATAAGGTCAGCCTTGTCCTGACTCTTTGAAGAAATGTTACTGAAACACAATCATGTTACTTTAGTCCTCATCTTGTCCCATATTTGTTAAAAAGACTTCTACCTAAGCAGAGAAAACCTGTACAGGTATTAAGCAAAGAAGAATGGTTATTAAAAAGTGGTTATTGCCGTGCTGTCTTGGACACCAGTATGGTCTGGATTAGCAGAGCTGTGTTGTGATTAATGGCCTTATCAAAACTCAGAAAAATTACAGAAGTTACATAAAGGAATGCAATATCCGCTACCAGCACAGAACTTAATAACGAGGCAAGGCATGAAACTGTTTGATGCCATTAATAAAATCTATCATGGGATGCAGAAGAGTATTTGCAATTGCATCAGTCCTTGAGAAAAAGGCAGACAAGGCAGCTGTGGTGATGGAAAAGATAATACATTAAAGAGAAATTAACATATCATTGGGGATCTTTTTAGCAGGAGGTGAAGGGAAGCTTTTCTTCATTGAGGGAAATCGCAGTTGTCTGAAAGCGTGGAGAACATCATGGTTAGAAATCTTCACTCTTAAAGCAAGCATTCTATAAGCTGACCCCCTTTCAGGTGTCCGTGTGTTTTATGTAACCAGTGCTGTTTCTTCAAGTGGAAGTTTCAGCTGCAGTTGTGTTTTTACCTTTGTGTCAGCTAATGAGTTCTTATGGAGAACACACCCACTGCTTCTCTCATTTATTTCAGCTGATGATATCCCACAGCAGAGAAAATGCAGTGAGTGTTAAGGTCCTTAGCTTTTTGTTTTAGCTAAGCCCTACTGTAAAACTTCAGAATTCTTCAGAACTTGGAGTTATTATCTTGCCTAAATTCTTGTCTGGCTTTGCCTTTCCTTGAGCACTGAAATCTGCAAGCCTTGTGTCCCATTCGTTCTGTGTTGGCTTCATCCCCTTAAAAGATGGTGATGCTTTTATGATTGTACACTCCTGTGAAATAGAAGATAATGGGCTTCAAGTCATCAGATCAAGTCATGAGGCACAAGTGTCAAACACTGCACCTAGGAATAGCCTAAGACCCTCCCTGGAAGGAGGCTAATTTTAGTATCCTGCTGCTACAATTCAGAGGAGCAGCTGAGGGAGCTGGGGTCGTTTAGTCTGGAGAAAAGGAGGCTCAGGGGAGAGCTGAGCACCCTCTACAGGAGGATGCAGCCGTGTGGGGGTCAGTCTCCTCTCCCAGGTAACAAGTGACAGGATAAGAGGAAATGGCCTCAAGTTGTACCAGGGAAAGTTTAGGTTGGATATTAGAGAAAATTTCTTCAATAAAAGGATTGTCAGGCATTGGAAAGGCTGCCCAGGGAAGTGGTGGAATCACCAGCCCTGGAAGTGCTCAAAAAACATGCAGATGTGCACCTGGGAACAGGGTTTACTGGTGAGCGTGGCAGTGCTGGGTTAACAGTGGGACCTGATGATCTTTGAGGTCTTTTTCAACCTTAACTATTCTATAATGTTACACAATCACCAAAAGCTTGAAGAGAAGGAATTCCATGCTGCCACTGACATTAGAAAGATACATGGGGCATTGGGATAAAAGCACGCATTTCAGTCACTTGAAATGTATCACAAAACAGAGATTGCAGAAAAGTGCAAGGTCAAGAGAAGCAGAAAGGTCTGCAGTATATAAGATATCTACAGATTTTTAACCACACAACACAGGTACAAAACAACGAGCATGAACAAAATTCCAGAATTCCCTGTGAGAGGTTGCTGCTTTTGCCCAAGTTCCTGGTAAACCGACCACCGTGTGTGTTAGTGCTGCTGACAGTGGTGGTCGCCATGAATATAATGTCCGTGTCTTGGAGGAAGTCTGTCTCAGGGTTTTGGGTATTGATGAGATCATCTTGATCGTTCTCCGTGGAGGAGCAAAGGTCAAATTCCAGTTTTTCTTTTGTCAGCAGATTTGAGATATTCTGTCCTTCCTAACACTCTAAACTGGCACTTAAACATCTAGTTCTTATTAATGAGGAGATATTTTCGTTGCTGTAGCTGAATGACTTAAAATAATTGAGAGCTCACTGGGCACATGGCCAAAGCTCCGAGCTAGAAAAATCAAATCATTTATGGATTTTTCTCCTTATTCAGCCTACTTGAACCACCTCCTGATGCAAGGCCTGGAGGTCAGAGGTTGTCATAAAGCTGAATGTGAGATTATTTTAAATGAATCTCATTGAGTTGGCTTAGATACATATAATACTGTGGTATATTCATTTACCCCAGGTAAGCTCATCTTTTTACAAGGCTTTCTCAGCTCATCTTTCTTTTTCCTGTTTTCAAACTTTTGCCAGTCTGAACCATCCAGTTGTAGAGGACTTGCAGGAGGACTACTTAACGAGTTGCATTTTGAACAAGAAGCCTCAAAACTATCTGGTAACAGTTATATATGCTCTCTCAGGTTGTGGACTACATCTGCTGCTTCTTGAAAGGTTTCTTCAGCTGTGACCTGTTCACTGCCTTCCAAGATGCTTGCCAGGAAAAACTGCCAGATGCTGCTAAGACCCTGAAAAATGCACATTAACTGCATGTGACAGGATTTATCTCACTGCCTGTCTGAAGGAGGAACATCTGTCTGATGATGACTGTGTTCCTCCAAGCAGTGGAGCCTTGCACCTGTGTTACTCTGGCTTGAGAAGATCTCTGCAGCCAGGAGCTGGTTCTAGCTGGGGTGCTGAGTGACTCCAAGGTTGCTTCAACTCTTGGACCATTACCATTAGCACAAGGAGGAGCAGAGGCTGGGAGCTGTGTGCTGACCTGAAAGGGAAGCGCGTGCATGTTCTCACTTGATTTGTTGCTCTGCCACAGGTGTGGGTTTGGTGCTTTTTTTAGCATGGCACCGTTCTTGGGGGCTGTTAAACACAGAGCGTGTGCCCGTCAGCAGAATTCCAGTTCGTGCGCTTTCAGTTCTCCTGATTATTTTTCAGGAGGTTATTAAAAAAAATCCTGAAAGGAAAACACACCTGCTAGGTGAAGACAAATTATTCAAGTGTCAGGAGAAAACCTCCTCCTTATGCACTGTAATAAAAGCAAAGGCTCTTAAAATAGACTTCAGTGACTTGCATAATAATTGAAGCGCAGTTTACTATGGAGACAGCATCACTGTAACTAAGGAAACTTTCCTGTCTGATGGTGGTGGATGAGGAAATGGTACATCAAAGTGCTTCAATCACTGCTTTAAGACTATAATCTGTGTCAGTCAGATTGAGAACACATTATGTGTTCCTTCTCACCATCTGCCCAACAATCAATTGAACTTAATCTGAAAGTGATGGAAAAGCAGCCCTCAGTAACTTGAGAACCTGACATTTATCACATTTAATATCTACTGAAGAAAATGTCTGTTAATAAAAGGGTGCTGAATCTAGCACTAAAATAATAATGGAGAATTTCTTTGGGTTTCTGTCTTCATTTTTGTATAAAACTGTCAATGAAATGCTGTCATCATGCTTGTCAATGTATAATAATTGTCTTTTAATCATTGGCTGCTCAGTAGTCATTTTTTCACATTTACTGGTTTCAAAGGCAAAATCTTTTCATAAGACTTTCCCAGCCTGGAGGAACAGTTTCCCTGTCTTTAACAGTATTTGTATCTTAGATGTATCCTCTGCTTGGAACCTATCCTATCCTATCCACCTCCAGCCCATCCTAGGTGCCCTTTGCTTGGGTTCCCCACAGTGAATTAACTGTGTGTTCCCCGATGATGAATGAAGGTAGATATGCATAGACCTCAGTCACCACCACATCACAATGTCAGACCCTGATTAATCTGGAATGTGAGGGAAGGATGAGGGAGCAGCCTGTGGTGGTTTCCTAATTGCCAGCTATGGCTGTCTGGCAAAGAGTTCAACTTGCCTGAAACCTTCTTTGAGAAGCAGTAGCACAACATGGCAGAGACGGTTCTTGCAGATGGAGATGGAAGCATTTGGGAAAGCAGGGGCATGTCCTGTCTCTGGCCTTTCTAAGGACTGTTGTGGTGACATCCTCTTTATGACAAGAGGCAAGTGGAGACATTGCTCTGGACTCTGAATGCCAGTCAGGAATAACTAAAGGCATTGACATGAGAGTTGTACTGATGTCATCCTGGGCTTAACTGAGTGCCTGAGTGTTTCCTTAATTTGGTTTTAGCTTTTATTTCCATTTTATTTCAGAGAATAATTTGCAGATATTTTCTGTAAGCTAGTTTTTCTTTGGCAGTTTCAGAAATGAAAACTAAATCTTGATGGCTAGGATCAGATCCTCTTAGATACATAAACACAAAATCATGTTCTAGAAGGCAGGGAAGTCACGCTGTTCTATCCCATTATGGTGTGTAAGGAAGGTGTTGCAAAGACTTTTCCTATTCAGATTTACGGAAGAGAAGTAATATTTTGGTCTAATATCTTAATAGGATTACAACATTAGCCAGTCAAATTTTGAAATTATTTTAGTGAGACCATGAAAAAATATTCCACGTGGTAATCAGTGCATTTGCAAATCATTAATCAAGACCAGTAGAGTGCAAGTCACAGAAGCCTGTGCTATGCACACATGTTAACTGGAGCTACTGAACTTTTCCCCTGCACAACGGGAAATTTTCTCCTAGAGAAGAGTCCCTTTGCAAGTTTTGCATGTGTTATAGGTTATCTTTGTATCATAGTGACTTCACAATATGGAAAAAAGACAGTTTGGTTGGTTTGGGTTTTTCTTCCCCTTGGGGTTCTTAAGTTTTGTTTGTCTGTGATGCCTGTCAAAAATGAACTGTAGGGAGAAGGGGAGGGTGTAGCCTTAAAATCAATATTGAGAGAAATCTAACTTGAGTGAAATTTAATCTGAGAGATGTTCACCTTCTTATTTCTTTTAAATGAGACAGGTAAGATTCTTTTGCAAGTGAAGAAAAGCTAAGCCATGCTGTTTTGTGAGCTGGGTAAATCCTTACTGTGTGCATGAAACTAGTTCAAGGAATGAAGAGCTGGATATTCTGTATCCTCTGGACCTGTTCTACAATGAGGGTGCTCAAAACACAAGTATTCTTTTGGCAGACAAAAGTAAAATTGGGTGCATTGTTGCCTGAACGTGTAGAATACCACATACCACAAAAGATAGAAGTTTATTTTCATTTTGTAACTTAGATGTTAAACTTTTAAACTTCTGTAAGTTCTTGTTTTTTTCACTTGAGAGGGAGTAATAGCCATGGAAAGTGTACATTAGTGTCACAAAAGGAAGGTAGTACATAGATAAGAGTCACAATTTCAATCTGTGACATTAAAGGCTTGATCTGAAAGGGCAATTCATTAAAATAGGTTCTTGGTGTCTCTGAGCAGCCTCAGGTCTAACAATATTGCAGTTCTGTAACTGTCAGACAATCCTATTGGTCTGAAATAGGAAAACTTTCTATTTCCAGCTGTAACTGGCAGAGAAAGTAGCAGTGTTTACAGCCAGTGCACAGAGATTCCATGTTTACATGTGGTTAGTGGAAACTGCCCCCTGGGGAAGATGGTGTGGAAAGGTGAAGGCTCTTCTCATCACCAGAGGAGGACAAACATGTCCTGAATAGTACTTTTGCAGCTTAGTGATTGCAGAATCCACTTCTTCATACTTGAGCTGTCAGGCAACTATGTCTGAAATTTTTTTCTTTAATGGATGCAATAAAATTTACTGTCCATTAAGTTCCTTTATGAATGAATTCTGCTTTGCTCGGAGAAAGATGTATAAATATACACCCTCTAATTTACAGTTTTGCAAAATCTTTCATGTTCCAACCCAGCCAGCTTTGACCAGTTAATGAAATTGTTGGTCTCTGATGCGGATTCAATGTGTTAGCCTACTGGAAAGAAAGCAGTCTAGTGAAATGCAAAAGCTAAGCCCAGCAGCGGTGATGCATGAATTAGTGGTGTTAAGCCTCCTTTAGCCTCCATCTGTGCTCTCTTTCAGCTCCTGCTAGATATTTATCTAGAAAAAATTAAAAAGAGAGCAGCTTTTGGCAATGACATCTAGCAAGATTTCTGTAGGGGTTCTAGATTTCTGCTGCCAGTGACACAAGTTACAAGGTGGCATTCATGGCAACTTCAGTGGTTCTCACAGTTAATAAAATAACATAGAGGGAGAATTGCAGTTGCAGAGTTTGAGAGGTGTTCCCTGTTTGGTTGTTTTTTTTTTTTTGTCTTCACTTGGCATAGTATTTTAATATAGTTAGGTTTTATCTGATTTAGCTGCCTAACTGGAACTCATTGAAACTTCTAAAACATTGTGGGAATTCTTAATGGAGGACGTGGACAACAGGAATGAGAGAGAGGAGGACTTTAAGGGGAAAACCTCATCTTTTTAAAAGGCAACTGAAAATAGAAGCTCTAAATACAAATTTTTTTTTTGCCAATTCTAAAATTTTGGATAAGAATTTAGGCATCAGAACTTTCTTCTCTATAAAGAATTACCTAATGTTTAATATTACTACTGTACAAAATATTAATCTGGTTTGGAGTATCATTCCTATAATAAGTGGATTACAGTCAAAGATTTATTTATGTAATAGGAAATAGTGGAATTCATGGTATTTTCTATACATGAGGCTATAAATCCTTCTATGGTAGGTGAAAGAAACCTTCATTTCTAACATCAGAATTTACTTTATACTTTCTTTTCGTTCTGTCGCCACCTTGCCCACCTTTCCCCAAAGATGTGCCCGTTTTGGGTAACGCGGTGTTTCTGTGTAAGTGGTGGCTGAGGCTGGACCACGAGCTGGGGCCGCTCACCCCTGTCCTCGTGAGTGCTCTCAGGACACGTCAGAGCAACCACACCACGGCACATTCTGAGTTACTGTCTGCGATGTCTGCACTTTGGGGTGGTTCAGCTGGTGCTGCTCCCACCCCTCCAGAGGGAGAACACACCCACTGGTTAAAGTACAGTGCGTCCAGGTTAACACGGCTGTGCCAGCCTCAAGAATTGTTGCTTAAGAGTCTTCCCTTCCCTCCCTGTTATTCCATAATTTTTTGAAAACTATGTGCCTAGAGGCATCGATGGGTTTTGTATATTTTTCCACTGCACATCCAACTTCAGTGTTCCCTAAATTCTAGTCTAAAGCCTGGGGAAGCTTGGCCCTTTTAAAAAAATTTCTTACCTCATGGAGGAACACCTACTGTCTCAGGTGACCCCTTATGTGGACTGCGAGTGGACGTATTCCTACAAGGGAATTCATAATTCAGCTCCTTGTCCAATAAACAAGGCAAGGAAGTACAAGATGTGTTCAACTTTGTCATGTTCTCCAGTGGTGCAAGAACTTTTTATCTGATCTGACATGAAAGATAGTCTCTTGTTAGTTCATGAAGATGGATATGACTCGTGTGACATCGTATGTCTTGATTTAGGGCATCTATCAAAGCTGGCTTAAAGGTTGAAAGTAAATGTTTCACGTATTTTCTAAAAGCCGAGGTTTTGAGCTACAGGAAAAAGTGGGGATTTCCCCCCCCTTCCTGATAATGTTGTTTTGGTTTTGTTTTTAAAGGCATGACAGACTTACTACAGTTTCAAGAAGTCTTGTTTTTATCCTACAGGGTTGTGAACCTACTCTTGGACTAATTTTTTTCTAAATTAGTCCACAGATTCTTCCTTTTTTATTTCAAGCAAGTATGTTTTTTGACTGCTTTCTTTTTATTTCACTGTAAGAATATGAAGAGTTTAGAAGTAATACAGCATTAAAAGTACCACATCATTGGAAAGAACTGTAAGTTACAATGGAAATCAAATTTTTTTTTCTTTAAATAAAAATGCCTTTTTCCACAAAAAGGAAGACTTTCTGTGGAAAAGCTTGAGGGGAGAGGGAACACATCTAGTTTTTAGGCAAAGGCTTTAGAGTCAGGTTTGAGACTAATGCTTTTCATCTTTGTTGAAAGGGAAGAAATGAATATTTCTCAATGAGTTATTAGTTGTGTTTGTGCTGATATTACCTAAAGGTAAGGGTTCTTAAGGAAATAGTGTAATTATTTTAGTCATATTTGTGTGTCTATATTCTTTTTACAAACTGATGTGTATAAATTAGTATCTTCTTTATGGTAGACATGAACCAGTTTGAAATATTTCCTGCTTCCTATCGTGCAAAGAAATAATATTCTCTAGCCTTTGACGAACAGTTGATGTTTTGTCTCACTGTGACAGTGCCAGTGATAAAATCTGGATCTGTTAATCAAAGTAAGCTATTTCACTGCACATACCCACACAGCAGAGGAGAATGAGGGTTCTTTCTTGCTGCTGGATTGACGTATGCTGCCTCATTTAAACAAAACAAAAATAATGAAGCGATGCTGGCACTGTAGAGATATTCCTGGGCTCTTTCATCAGACACAGTGGAGTGGAAAACATGCTTTAATGAAGGAAGCTTGTGGCACTTTACTTTTGCTCCTCCCTTTGTGTTTGTCACAGCCAATAAGTTATTTTGTTTTAAGAAAATAACAAAAACAACAACAAAAAACCCCAAAGCAAGAAAAGTTATTTCCTATAACTCCCAATAACAAAAAAATAACAAAGAAAAAAAAATAGAAGTGACTCCAGGAAGACTGACTCACTTTTAAAAACAATTTTCTTAGGGCATTTATGTTGCCCTTGAAGATTTAAGGACATTTAATTTCTCTGTTCAGGCCTTGTAAAAAGGACCTTGCTATTGAATTTTCGAGATGGTATGTGATATCAGTTTGGCTTTTCTGAAAAACACAACAAATCGAAGTTATTGGGACTGTAAAAGAATACTTGCCTGTTTCACGAGTTCTTCTCTTTGCCACAAACTGGCTTTAATACACATTCCCAAACAGATATCCTATTACAAAACACCAAAGTCACCTCATTGCTATATGCTGAGTGTCTTAAATGCAATTTGATTATCAGAATGTGTCAGAGTGACTTACAAGCATGAAAACTTCTACTGAGAGAAATGGGAAATGATGAGCTTATGTTCAGAGCTTGTGTAGCAAACAGAAAGTCCTGTTTAACAAAAGCCCTGATGATAATAACTCCCAAATTATGCCTCTCTGTTTTTCCTATAATCACAAATGGCAACTAGAATTTTTACTGCTCTTAACAGCTAGCAGTGTGTTCTGCAGCCTGGCATCACTGAGTTCTTCAGATATTTCATAGGAATATTATTTGACTGATGAGTCATCCTCTAGAACAGAGAACTGAAATGAAATAATGCTTGGCATGTGATGGATAAATCTAAGTTAAAACTGGTAGAAATTGCTTGAGATGGGGGAAGAATTACATTGAAACATTTTTTTTTTCCCCCAAAGACTTTTACAGCAAGAAGTAAACTAAATGAATATCACCAGGAAAAAAACAGCAGATTAGAAGCTTTTCTTTACTCCTTCCAGTGGTCCTTCCCTAGAGAGTAACAACCAAAGCGTAGAGTTGTATTTTGTGTCAGAGGTGAACACTTAATGCTAAATGTATAATTGTTATTGCACCTTGTTTTTTCCCTTTGCTTACAGATTGGGTCATTTTTCTACCTTTTCCCATAATCTTCCACCTTCAGTCTACCCTTTGCTTTTTAATTCCTGCTGCAAGAGGAAATTACAATGTTTGTATGGGTTGCTTACCATGCAAATCTTGGTTCTGTATCATCTTCTTCCTAAGGGACTTCAGTTGGGAAGGCCAGGTGCAGGAGGAGGACCTGACAAAAACTGACATCAATTCTCAGAGTTAAAAACTTTATTTCTGAAGCATTTGCAGTGGAACCTTTCTAACACCCTGGTGAAAGAAACAGAAGCTTGTTGAGGCAGGCCCTGTGGGGGAGAGTGTGAGGTTGTTGTAAACAATGTGAGCCTTGGGCAGAATTTCTGTTGCTAAAATAAGTGTTTTATTTACAATATACAGAGAAGCAGTGTCTGCTGTGATTTCCACACTTTACAGATGGTCTATATTGCCCCTTCCTATCAACAACTACATAGAAACACCAACCAAGTTGTTCAGCCTTAGTGAATTGTCCTCCTCGGGTTTTCTAGTCTGACAGTAATTACCACTAACTAAAAGGCTGACAGCAGGATTCAACTTGTTTTCTTCAGTAGTGGATGGAACATTTTTGTCTCTAAACTGGGAATTGGTTTCTATGATTCCTGTACAATGGTCTTTGGAGTATCCTAGAGCTACCTTGCCAGTTGGAAACTCAGCCAGCTTGGACACCTGGCATTCACTAGGGACTTGTCTAAATTACAAAGCAACAAATTGCATCCTATGACAGTACCTACAGTCAAAAGATTTTTTAATGATCAGAACATTAAATAAAGGAACTCAGTTAACTGATAGAGTTCTTGTTATGACTGATCTATGCTCTTTTATTTTCACTCAAGTTCTTTTCCGTTCTCCCTATTTTGGGCAAAAGGTTGTTGTGGTTAGCACTGGTTTATAGTTGAGGTTAACCTGAGTTCCTGCTTGGAAGATGGCATCAAACACAGCAGTGCTGGCCTACACTTATTGCTGATATGATATCTGAGTCTCAACATGGAGTGGTGTTTAGTGAAATTTGTGTTTAGCACAGTGCTGTTCATAGATGTCAGACTGCAGTTGCCTGAAGATAGATGTCAGCTACGCTGTTCTAGATGATGGCTGAAGATTTCGTCTCTTCTAGCCTGAATGTTTTTGGCAAGAAGCCAGTGGAATGTAATCCTAGAAAGGAAATTGTCTAACAAAACCAAGGCCATAAAACTGGGGAGCTGAAAACATGCAACTAAGGTGTTCAAAGGAGGAAGAGACATGGTAAGATTTAAACAGATTGCACCTTACTCTTAAACCCATATTATCTTGTAACTTTTTTGAACCGTATAGGCTGGCAAACACAAGCAGCAGCAGCCAAAGTGTCTGGATGCCATGGCAGTGGCTCAAAAGTAATTCCTCGGATATTGGCAAGATTTCATAATAAGTAGTTGGCCAGGTTGTGGGATTTCAAAACCCACTGTTTAATTTGTTAAAGCTGTAGTAACCTAAGGAACTGAACCAATGTATCTTATGTGGAATATTGTGATGTAACTAAAATGAAAAAATTGGAATTTAAAAAAAACAATCTCTGAAACTCCTATACCCCTTTCTGTTGTGGACTGATGCTTTCTGACCTCGTCTTCAGATTAGTAGTACAAACCTATCGCAAAAATTAGGACTTGTGAATATCTTCATGAAATTTCCATAGTAAAGTCATTCTGCAGTTGGATTTATTTTTTAAACATATGGTGTTTAGTATTTAAATAACAGCAAGGAGTCCAATAGTTTCTTGAGCTCAGACTTTCTGTTCTAGACCCCAGAATCCAGTCATGTTTTTAAGGAAGTTTTCTGTAGGGGCAAAAGAGGTTGTTCTTCTGGCATGAATGAAGCAAATGCCGTAAAGAACAGGAAGGTAAACTGGAATGTCTACACAAGGAAATTCAGCTGCTTGTTTCTTTAGACGATCTTCAAGTATTGCTGACTGGTGGTAATTTATTCTATGAGTGAACATAGTGTGAGTTGGCCTTAGCAGAGGCAGATAGAAATTCCTGCCCTTTCCTGTCTTGGGCTTTATGAAAGTAGATGATTTTATAAAAAGGATTATTTTTCTTAGAGTGCAGGCTATTTAATACCAACAAAGGAAGGAATAAATTGATATTTTTCTGACATCCAATATGTATTTGGCAACGAGCAAACCGGTAGCAATAACGACAATGTGAGTCCTGTTTATTTCAGAGCTTGACTAGAAAAGACAATGCAAGGAAGGGTGAAATCACTTGAGCAGATAAAAAAAATTCTCACTTGCAATCCTCCTGTCAAAAAAAGCCTCAGTATCTTTGTAATCATGTCATGTGATTTTTACTCTAATGATTACAGTGAAAGCTGTGGGTTAGTGAACTGCTGGTTGCCTGGTACAAAATGCATTTTGTAGCTCTTATTTGGCCTAAAGCAGCTGTGGATTGTGTGTGTGTGTGTTGTGCTGATAAAAATTCAAGCTGCAAATTAAGCTGTAAATAATGTTGCAACTGGAGCCTAGAACTGGCTGTATATGAAGCCGGCTTCTAGACTGGAAACCTTCCAAATTATGTAACAGCGTTTTGATTCTGCCTGCTGTGCCACCAACCCACCGAAGTACAATGAAACAATGTTTCTTCCTTGTTACAAATAACTCACGTTCACGTCAGGTTGGCATCCACAGTTCATGCACACTTGCGGAAATGTTTTGACCTGCATGATAATTCTTCCTTCTAAAATCGAAATGTTGATTGTTTTCACTAAAAATTTTTATGCTAATGCCTTGAGAGGCTCAGTCCTTTCAATATAAGCAAAATCTCAGTGAAACTGGTGCTCCATTTCCTGATGTTACAAGTACCAAATTCTTTTCCTTGGCTTTTCTTCATTTTGGCCAACTTAGAGACTTTTAGGCTTAAAGAGACGTGGTGAGTCTCTTGAAAAGTTTATGCTACTTTATACTTCAAGGTTGCTTTGACTTGTTAAATCCTATTGCTAATGTCTGATTGGGATTGTTTGTCTCACTAACTGAGAATTTGTTAATTTCTATGGACCATTCAGAGGTTTCATTAAGCCTTTCATGAGCACATCATGCTTAATGCTTGAACTTTGTGCTTCAGCTGTGTAGTTG
Organism: Atrichornis clamosus; assembly: GCA_013400975.1. Lineage (NCBI taxonomy): Eukaryota > Metazoa > Chordata > Aves > Passeriformes > Menuridae > Atrichornis > Atrichornis clamosus. The sequence continues at coordinate 161,383 of WBMZ01003302.1, forward strand.
TGTTACATCTCAACATGCTGAGGGATATTTGTAATCTCTGTTGAAATTCTTAATGCCTGTCTATCAAACACTGAGATATTTTGATTTCAGATTCCATGAAGGTGTGACAGAAAAAAAGTTTGCTGTCTGCAGATTTTAATGAATGATATTTTAAGTGCTCCTTAGTGCTTGATTTGTTATGCTGGAGACCACAGGGAATGTGTATCCCACAGAAAAAAATGTAAGGAGTGTGATTGTTGCACATCAGAGGACTATGCGCATGTGACGCAAATGTATACCCTAGGGAATATTGTTCTTTAGTAAGGAAAGAGTCTGCTTGGAACGGCATCTGAGATTTCAAAAAGCCATGGGGTTTTTTGTGAGTACAAGCCATTATTTTAAAAATAAGGGATTATAAGTTGTCTGGAGCTTATGCTCTGAAATATTCTTTTCAGCAGTTTTAAGTCAGGAGTTCTACCTGACACAAGATGTACATGTACATTTCTGAATCGTATACCAGATGATCTGTACTTGCTGGTACTGTACTGGTTGTTGAAAGGACCCTTGGCTCAAATCCACTGCTTCCTCTGTGGACTTCCATTTTCTTACTCTGATAACTTGATAACTTCTGCTAGTATCTCTCTTTGTTTTTTTTTTCTTGGTAAACCAAATGAAAAGTCTTTTGGAAGTATCAATATGTTGATTGGGAGTCGTTGCTGGTGGTCTGGAGATCATGTGCAAAGCCATAAATCACTGCGTCCCCTCTTGTATGTAAGAGCAAATGCTGGAGAGACCGGGTCGAGGGGACAAGTGGAGTGTCCGCCTCTGCCCTGTGCCCCATTTCCACTAACTCTTCTTTCTGGGTGAGGCCTTCTGCAGAGAGTGGTGTTGCAGACACAGCTTCATCAGGGCACGGTTGTCCCTGAGCAGGCACATCAGCTCCTTCCAGCAGCCAGGTCCCTGGCACCGCTTCCCTGCAGGGGCTGAGGGGCTCTGGCGCTTCTCCTGGAAGGCACAGCACAGAGAGCCTGATGAAAGGGGGATGGGACCTCAGGGGGCTGAGCCCTCTTGGGCTGGCTTTGGCCTCTGTGGGAGAGGCTGGGCCTGGCTGGGCTGCCCTGGGCAGAGGCTGCAGGAAGAACAGCCCAGGCCAGCTCTGCCCAGTGTCCCTGGGGCTCAGCCTGGGCCCAGTTGTGCCCAGGTCCCTCTCTGTCCCCGGGCCTTGGGCAAAGGGCTGGGCAGGAAGCCCAGGATCCTTGGGTCCTGCCCAGCTTTTCTCCCTCACTGGAGCTCTCAGGCCTTGCCCGACACTGGGTCCAAGGCCTTGGCAGCTCCCGGTCCCTGGCCACATCCCACCTGCCTGACCCTTTCCCTGCCATCTCCTGAGCCTTCTGCCAAGTCTCCATCCAAGGAAAATGCCAGTTAGCAGTGTGTTCAGGGCTGAGCAGCTCCACAAAACCAGCTCCAGGACATCCCAGAGGGTCATGTCTGGGGCCACAAGCAGCTGCTCCAGGTCCTCGGAAAGGACAGTGTCCCCCCCAGGACAGCTGGGAGTGTCGAGTCTTCCAATCAGGACCAGCAGCACAAAGATACGCAGGAGCCAGGAGCAGCCCTGGCTGGCCATCGTGCTGCTGCGTGACGAGCTGGCGCCTCTGCACACACTCTGCACGTCGCTCCGAGATAAGTCCTGTCCATGCTCTGGGCACGGCGACACACTGGGGACAGTTCCCAGCCCCTGCGCTGGCCCCAAAGGCTGTGATGTCACAAACTCACGGATTCAACTGGCTTGGAAGAACCCTCTGAGGTCACAGAGTCCAGCCTGTGACCCATCAGCAGCATGGCAACTAGAGCAAAACACTGAGTGCCATGTCCAGGTAGCCCATTCCAAAATCTAATCACCCTGTCTGGGGAAAAAATTCTTCCTCGTGTCCAACCGAAACGTCCCCTGGCGCACAGCTTAAAGCCCCTTTTGTTGCACCTGCTCTCTCTTGGCTTTGCCCACCTCTGAGAAGTCTGGCACTGACTCGTCTGTAACTTCCCTGTGGGCGATAGAAGAGGCTGTGCCAATGAGTGCTGCTCATTTAGGACGTTCAAAGGGGCTGCTTTCCTTCTTATTTGTATACTTAAAGAAGAAAGCATCAGATCAGGAAAGAAGTGGTTAAAGTAACAGACAGTTTGCACAAGAATAAATGTCACTAAATAGATTGGGAATATATTGAGGCTGGAAAATGCAAGATGATTTGTTTTGGAAGAGCTTTTCAGTAAGCAGAGACTTGACTTTGAAGATGGAGTTGGAGCAGCATGTGCAAGGCACTTGTAGGATGTGGCTGCTGGGGCAGCAGGGGAATCTCAAGGCCCCCTCAAGTCCTGTAGCCCTCAAAGCAGAGGAGAATGGAACTAAAAATGGACAGAACTTGCGTCTGAAGGCTAGGATTACATTCATGCACAGAGAACAAGAGCAAAGGGGTAACTAGCATAGGTAGTCAGCTGAGACAGGTGTGAGGAAATGTGTCAGAGAAGCGGCACAAGGTTAGAGAATGGACCAAAGTCTGTCCCCTCCGATAGAAATTCCTCAGAAATTGGTCCAACAAACAGTCCCAGCTCCCAGCGATACTGGGAGTTGGAGTGCAGTCTGGGCAAGGAGCCAGGAACAGTGCTTAGTAATGTGTGGCACTGCTTGAGGCTGCCCAGCAATGGCAGGGATATGCCCCAGGATTTGGTGCCAGCACCTGCTGGAGCAAGTCCTCCTGGCACAGGGCAGAACTTGTGCTGGACAGAGAGCCCTGCAGGATGGATGGAGCTGCCCAAGGCTGGGGCCGCAGGGAGTGCCTAGGGGCTGGGGACAATGGGGGTCTCACCTATGGGAGACATGCCATGTTTGAGGCACTGAAGTACCAGGCAAAGGACCTGTGCCGGGAGGGGAGAAGGCTATGGAACTCTGAGAAGATATATGAGGAGAGGCTGAGGGCACTTGGTCTCTTCAGTTGGAGAAGAGGAGAGTGAGGGGAGACCTCACTGCAGCTTTATATTTTTCTTAAATTCTGTAGCAACTTAAGGCTAAACTAATCCCCAAAACCTTGAGGTGAAGGGGTTTTACAAATCTGAACTGTCAGCATTACAAGACCATTCCCTCTGCAGTTCATCACAGCAAGTGTGCAGCAGGGCACCAGTGTTTTTTAAACATTCTTGGAGCACAGACCAGTGTGATATTCCAGGCCTTACCAAATAAAAATTTCAGTCTCCTCTCATACTGTGAGAGTTATAATACAAAGCTGGACTTAAAGCTTTCTTGTTGTGGAGTCAGTTTTGTTTGAACATGGCACAAGGGTTTTCTTTTTTTGTTTCAGGGTAGCTGTGTTTTTTACACAGAGAACGGATCAGAGAAAAGGTAACTCCTGGGCATCATAAAATCCTTTAAAAAGCAAACAACCCAAAACACACCCAAAGCTGAAGACTTTTTCATCTATCTAAGAATATTTTAGGTAAATTGGTTTTTTGCTTAAGCTGTGGCTACAGTACCTGATGAAAGAAGGTGTCATCCAGAAAATTGTTTCAGATAAATTACATACTTGGATGTAAATTCGGCGAAAGAACATCAGCAGAGGCTTTTGTGCATTTACTCTAACCACTAGTTGAAGGACAGCTGGCCAAATCTCCCATCTTTACAATGATTTAGATAATGTTGATTGGGAAATGGAAGAGTTAAACCAATTGATTTCACCAGCACTGTCCTTCAATGGTGTCTGTCCTACCTGACACTAAACCAGTAAAGCAGAATCATACAATTTTTTATAATTACTGGTTGAACAATAAACTCAACCTACAGAAGTATTTAATTATTTCCAACCATCAATTTGGATTAAAAAGGACAATTATGTTAATGTTCCATTCTCTCTGATCTCTGTGTTGAGTTTACAGTCACTTCTGAGGTTCTAACCCTCAGTAGTGGTTTCATTATCCCTCTTTACTCTAGCATAATGCTCTTGAATCTTCAGTGTCAATTCTTCTGAAACAGTATGAAGATCCGAGCCTTCAGAAAAGAAAGAAATTCCTTACAAGAAGCCTAAACTTCTGCAATACTCCTTCTCCTCCCATTCCTGTAGCACAGAGGGTGATTATTTCTTCCAAATTCTATCCAGATAAATGGTTCTCTAATGAGCAATTGAAGGAAGTCACTTTCCACCTATTTACTGATTTTTTTTTTTTTGGTGACATCAGAGAACATGGATAATGGTGGTAGTTGATGCTGGATTTAATTGGTACTTGGGCTGCAAAGCCTTCCTAGGAGTTTTCTCTCCAAAGGCTCTTGACACCCATTATGCATAAGAAGAAGCTCCATTCATGCATTGAAAACTGATTAAGACAGAAAGAACAAAGAATAGGAAGAAATCATCAGTTTCCAAAAAGAAACAGTCCTGACTAAGGGAGGTTGGGATCTGCGTTGTTCAGCATATGTAGATGTGATCAGACAAGCATGTAAATAGTCAGGGTACCGCAGTCTTAGTAATTTCTAAAGCCAACAGTGAAAGGTGGGAGAAGCCATGACCCTGAATGACAAGTTGATGAAATAGCAAAATTACTGAAAGTAATTGAAGTATAGAGTTCCTGTCCTGTGAGAAGTCTCATATATGAGGCTCACATTGGCCAAGAGCCATCTAAGAAGGAGGTCTGTGATAGGCCTGCACAATCTGTCCGTGTTTCTTTGGAATATGAGAAAGTACCCATTCAAAACTTTGTGAATTTGTAATTGCTTGCACAGCTAGTGTAAGCACTCACTTGGTTGCAAACACAGACACAGACAGCCTTTAAGTCATTAAATGTGTTGAAACTTTTCCAGGCAAAGCCTGGCAAAAGGACTATTCTTGTCCCTCAATATTCAGAGCTAGACAGTATTTGGAAATAGGATATTTGGCTGCCTCAGTTTTTGTTTGATGTAGTATAATGATTTGTATTACTATATTTAAAGACAGAAAAACCAGCATTGAGGAATGGGTTGTGAAAGCCAAGATTTCTAGATGTCACAAATTATTTTGCGTTTACTACTTTTTTTTTTTTTTGCATCTGAATATAAAAAGATTCAGAGATTGAGTGGGCTGCAATCTCTGGAAATCTGTTTCAAATATATCCAAGGTTTAACACCCAAAGATGAGGAGACTTGAAGTTGCTTAGGGACAAGGTTGTCATTGGAGGTGTAGGGTGTAGACATATGACAGCTTTGAAGAGAACAGAACATAATGCTTCTCTGAGAAACTGTGGACATGCCACTTGCAAAGGACCATATGTTGCATCTTTTACTCATGCTGGTGAATTACTGGTCACACATGACTCACTTGAGATGGATTAACTGAGAGTTTGGGGGCAAAAAAGTGCTGCAGTGTAATGCTGCCAGCAAAAATAAATTACACCAGTGCATAAAAGTAACTACTAAAGCAGCATAGCAGAGATCAATTACAGTACAAAGTGATTTTTTGATGGTTTTGGTAGAAAAACATTTTGGAAAGACAAATGGACAAGATAAGCCTGGCAAACACTGAGAATGGAAAATGCCATCTGGAAACAGAAAATACAGACATAAATTTTATAGCAACTGTATAGTGTATAGCAATTTGTATAAGTGAGATGAAAAATACCTCCTAAGCCATGAGTCTGCTGATGGAGAAGACAACACATGTTCATGTGCCCCTAGTTCTTGCAGGTTGCTTTTGTATATAAGTTTCTATTAGATGTTTTAATGTTTTGCTGGCCCTGTTCTGTTCCCTTTGCATGAAGTGTTGTCTCATTTCTTCATATGCAGTGAGAGCTCAGAGCAGAAGACAGGATACAGTTCAGTTTTCACCTTGAAGCAGTGCCTGCACACTCTGGTTTCTTTATCTTCTGTATTGTTTCATTTCTTCCTTTCAGTGCTAGTGACTGGTTTTGAAATGATGGAGCCCACGCTTGGACAGGTGCACTCTTGCCTGGGTTAAGAGCTGTCTGCACACCCAGGCCCGGAGAGTGCTGGTGGATAGTGCCACATCCAGCTGGGGCTGGTCACCAGTGGTGTGCCCCAGGGCTCAGTGCTGGGGTCAGTCCTGTTCAATACCTTCACTGGTGATCTGGTCAAGGGGATTGAGGGCTCCATCAGTAAGCTTGCTGATGACACCAGGTTTGGCAGGAATGTTGGTCTGCTGGAGGGCGGGAAGGCTCTGCAGAGGAGTCCGGACAGGCTGGATCGATGGGCTGAGGCCAGTGGTGTGAAACTCAACAGGGCCAAGCTCCAGGTCCTGTCCTTGGGTCACAGCAACCCCAGGCAGTGCTACAGGCTGGGGAAGAGAGGCTGGAAAATTGCTCAGTGGAAAAGGCCCTGGGGGTGCTGGTGAACAGCAGCTGAACATGAGCCAGCTGTGCCCAGGTGCCCAGGGAGGCCAATGGCACCTGGCCTGTACCAGCAATAGTGTGGCCAGCAGGACCAGGGCAGTGACTGACCACTGTACTGGGCACTGGTGAGGCCGCACCTCGAGTGCTGTGTCCAGTTCTGGGCCCCCCACTGCAAGAAGGACATTGAGGGGCTGGGGTGAGTTAAGAGCAGGGCACGAAGCTGGGGAAGGGTCTGGAGAGCAAGTCCTGTGAAAAGCAGCTGAGGGAGCTGCGGGTGTTTAGCCTGGAGAAAAGGAGGCTCAGGGGTGACCTTATCGCTCTCTACAACTGCCTGAAAGGGGGCTGTGGCCAGGTGAGGTTCAGTCTCTTCTCCCAGGCAGCAAGTGATAGGACAAGAGGACACAGCCTCAAGCTGTGGCAGGGGAGGTCCAGGTTGGACATCAGGAGGAATTTCTTCAAAGAAGGGGTGATTAGACATTATAAGGGGCTGCCCAGGGAAGTGGTGCAGACATTGTCCCTGGAGATGTTCAAGGAACAACTGGACGTGGCACTCAGTGCCATGATTTAGTTGACATGGTTATGTTGGTTCAGAGGTTGGAATGGATGGTCTTGGAGGTTTTTTCCAACCTAAATGCTTCTGTGATCGATGGATATTAGTTACATGAATGTCATTGCGTGTCTGTGTGTTAGACACCACATTAACTCTCCTCCTTGGGAGGCTGCAGTGTGACAATGTGGAGCTGAGTTTTGCTGTAGTCGGTGCTTTGTTGAGCAGTCTTTGCCAAGCAGTGAAAAATGAGGAGTCCTGCATTTTCTAAATGAACTGGTGACTCCCAGAAATGTCATCAAGGGTGATGTGTAACAGAACTAGCGTAAACTTAAAAGTGGTGATTTTCCAATGAGGGATGGAAAAGATGGCAGGGAATAATAGTAAAGGGACAGAGCAGATATGTACTCAAACAAGGCAAGAAAGAGAGTAAGAGTAGCATGGAAGATAGAAAATGCCAGAGGAATAAAGATGATAATAATGTCTCCCAGCATAACAAGGAAAAGTAGTTTTTATTTTCTGTTGTCTTCTTACACCCCATTTTTGTTGTTTTGCATTCAGTTCATATGCATTATCTTGCAACATCCAGTGAACAAATCCCTTACTCCAAAACCCAGCTCCAGAATATGCAAAGGCATCTCTGCAATACTTTCAAATAAAAGTTTAAGACTGGTTTAAAAAGAGTGAGAGTGATGACTAGGGATAATAGATACCAAAGATCATCAGATCACTTCCCTGGGTACTGTACACCTGACCTTTATTTTCAACATACAGAAAGCTGCCTCTTTTAAGGAGCTAAAAATCTAATTTTATAATTTGAACTGTTGGGAAGAGTTCATCTGCAGAAGGGGTAAACTCTGCTCGAGATGGATAAGTCTTGATTTGCGTGTGCAAGCTCAGACATCAGAGTTTTCAAAAAAATTACCTACTCAGAGTAACTCAGGCTTTCCTAAACTTATTTAGTCATCTGTCTCCACAATGTGTTGCTTAGTGAGTGTCTTTGGAATTTTTTATCACCTTTCCAAACAAAAGATGTGATAATCATGGGTGAGAGGGAAGGAATAATAGAAGAAAATCTCCTCAGAGTAGATAATAATGAAGATCATATATCTACAAACTAATAGGATTTCAGCTAAGAATCTGAATAGAATGTGATAAAAATAAAGTTAAAAAGTTAAGCTTTTCCACTGATTTCTAACAAGGTGTAAGAAACCTTTTCTTATAAAGTGGGATAAGTATTCTTGGTTCTGGTGTTTCACTATGGCTTCCTTCAAGGACCATCTTGCATGTAAAAATGTTTTCACCTGCATCAGAATGCAGCAATAAAAACACAGTTCTTAAACATTTCCCTCCCCTGAACTTTAATGAAAAGTAAGAAATACCAATTGAATTACTTACAGGTCACTTTACAGCCGCCACTTATCTGGCATTCTTTACTAGCTTATGAAGTTAGTATCTCCTCAGCACTGTTTGAAATGGTGTCTTATTACAGCAGTGTAATTGGGGGCAGTCCGTATTAAAGCCTGCTATACACACATATTTTAAGAAATGTGAAATAATTCTGTGAAAAAGTTTGCATAGCATGACATAGCACAGCAGCATCAGGACAAGGATAAAATCAAGACACCTGTTTTAATAACTGGCACAGAAGATTGTACTGCCTCAGGCTTACACACCTGAAGCAGAAAACACCATTGTGGTTTAAGAGAAAATATTTCATAGACCTTATGCTCCCCTATAATTTAAATATTCAAAAAAGAAACATGTAGGGGTTTTACCACCTAATTTTCTCCCTGACTGTTGTATGAGGCTGGCAGCATTTCTATTCTCCTATTGTTCCTTCTCTTGTTTTTGTTCCCATTAAATTATAAAAGTGGACTGCTTATGCATTTATATAATATGCTGCACGAAGGGGTCTCATCTGGATTGTAATACTGTACAATAAATCAAAATGACAAACCAACCAATTTCTAAATGGCATACACTTGGATACCTCCAACTTTGTATAAACACATAAAAGAAGACTTTTAAAGAGACCTGTCTAGAATATTATTACCATGAAAGCGAGGGTGTTTTTTGTGTATCAAAGCATCTGGAGGTTTTGCTATGAAGTCAGTTTTAGGTGTGGCTTCAGTAAAATCAAGGCTAAGTGAGGAGACAGGGAATGACTGTTCTGCCATTGAGGAGTGCAGCTTTGGTAGTAGGAGAATGCAGTTATAAATGAAAATATATTTTAAACATGATCAGAAAGCTAATGGGAACAAAAGGCTAATGAACTATTAATAGTTACTATAGGTTAATCAATTATGTGCTGTTATAAGCAACCTATTAAGCCTGTGAGACACATCATCCATCTTCTTCCAAACCCTTATGTCACTTATGGATGTGCTTACAGTCATTAGTAACAAGTACTGTTCATATTTGTTTATAAAAGCAGTTAGTTGTTCGTATTTTATAAACTTCCATGGAAAATACGACTTATTAATGCGTGTTACTCAGCCCTTTCCTGCATAGATTTCAGATAAATTTTGCTTTAAATTGAGAAGTACCAGGCTAAGTCCTGGATTCTGCCTACGTTGCTGAAGAATTTGTATTTTGTGACCGCAGGCAGGGTTTACAAAGATTAAAGCAAGTCTAGATCACACTATTATTAAAGGTTTCAGCGACAGCACTTTCTGCTGTCGGTTGCTACCAGATGCAGAGCTGTTACACTGAAGTACAAAGATAGGAAAAAGGGAAATAAATGATGCTGTAGACAAACATTCATTGCAGACTGATGTGGTGGAGCTCTCTCAGTATATTTTGTCAATGTTTTGTCTTTTACTAAGTTTGAACTTGTTCATTGACTGGGTTGTCCAGCAAACTTCCCTGTATTACTAAAGATATTTTTTCTTAAAATGTAAAATGTTTTCTCATTCAAATACCTTATGTTATATATTCAAATTTCCAAGGGAGTTCTCTTGGGCTCGCCTCCTTTAATATTGCCACTGGGAAGGTACTTTTAAACTGGCCAAAATTTCAGCTAGTTTTCAAAAAGGCTCAGAAGACTGAGGAGGCAATTTGTTTTTTCAGCTTCGTTGGCAGAGTTGACTGCAGCTTCTATTAGTGCTGGTTTCTATATGTCTGAGTATTTGTAATTTTTACTGTTTCTCTGGAGTTCCAACTGATGGAAAAGAAGAAGTCATTCTGCCTTTTAGCAGGACAGTTGCCTGCCTTCTCTCTTGAATACTGGGTCTTGCTTGTAATTAATTTTAAAAATACAGCCCCAAGCCCTAAGACAAACCATCTACTTTTACTTCTCTTAAAATACTGCAGTGTACATTTGAGCTCTTGAAGGGTTTGATTGCTCACATGTTTGTGCTTCAGAGTAGTAAGTCCTGGTACTTGCTGTGCTTTCTGCACCCACGCCAACCCTGGTGGCACGATCAGTTCTGGAGGGTGACTACATAGTGCGGTACAAAACACAGCATTTGATACTCTTGCTTTCACCAGGTAAGTATTTAAAATAATTTTAGTATGTTAATTAGCACGTGCCTCATTGTTTCTAATACTGGATATACTGGTTATATTTCTGTCTTGAGACTAAGAAAAGAAAATGATCTCATATAGTAGTACAAAAGTCCCTATTTACCGGGAATGGAAGAGATTCATCACGTGTCTTCTCTCAAATCAGTGGGATTTCATATCGAGAAGAATTTGCCTTTTTAATGTATTTTCAAAAGTGATGTAAAATGCTAGGAAAGCAGCATGAGTATGCTGAACTAAATTGTGAGTTACTGATGCCGTCCCTGATACTGGAGCTAATTCTGGATGTACTCTGACAGAGAGTATCCCTGTGGAGGTGGGGGAGGCGATGAACGATGGGTACTGGGGCTCGCTGGTGCGGATGTCAGCAACCATCAGGTACCAGCACTCAAACCTCCGCGGGGAGCGGGCACGCCGAGAGGCTGAAACACAAACGCGCCGCAGCAGAGGGTGGCCGCTGGCAGCCGAGAGCTCCGCTGAGCCCACGGCACGTCTCCGGTTTCAGCCCTCAGGCAAATGGACGCCTCTGGGTGTGAGCGCGTCCACACCGCCGCTCTCGCAGCCCCGCCGCTCAGCGCGCACCTCGCAGCGGACGGCAACTGCCGGCTGCCGCCGCTGCCTCCCCGGGCTGGGAATCCTTCGCAGCCAGCCCCGGGAACGGCGGGGAGGGAACGCGGGAGAGAGGGAGGCGCCGGGCCGGCCCCCGCCCCGGCAGCAGCGCGGCAGAGCGGCCCCGGCGCCGCTCCGTGTGCGAGCGAGGAGCAGGTGGGTCCCGCCGCATCCCCGCCCCGCG